>OY751316.1:10476610-10576610 GCA_963564615.1 Rhorus exstirpatorius
ATACCTCTTCTATTCTCTCACATTGCAATTATATTGGCAACAATATTTCACCCTTTCATAGAGCAAATGGGAAATGAACTCTCCTCTGTCGTCCACTGTTCCTGTGCACCAGGTATCAGGCAGAACACAGCGAACGTGGAAGAGAGGTTTGATGGTTTTCTTGCGCCAACACTCCACTCCCTTGGCGGTTAGATTGCGAGTCGTTAATATATCTTCTCGACGGATAGACTCCCACGCTCTATATCGGTTAGATGGAACTTTTATCTGCTTCGCAAACTCTCGGTATGCTGTACTCTCTCCTCTCCCTTGTGTACCAATACCATTTATACACTTTTCACAGAGAAATTGTACGCTGTCCATAGCACAATTGCATTTACACCTGAGGCAGCGTTCGGATGCATCCTTCACCATTGCATACAATGCTTACAATATATGTATAGTATATCCGTTGCTTCTCATATGGGAGAAAATACCGAGGACAATGGGATACCGGGGATAGAAAAGAACGCGGACTGAATAGAATCAGAATCATCGTTTTAATTTTTTTCAATTTTCGGTGCATTTAGGACTGCCCCGGCATTTTCTGGATCCTTAAGCTATATGACATATACTTATAAACGATACACCTGATTTTATAATATCTTTTCTCATTTTATTTCGTGCGTAATTCAATATTTTATTGTACCCTTATCCTCTCCCATCCAAGTTTGGGCAATGGTAATGACGTTGGTGCGAGGTGTTTACGGTGGAACTGCTCACGCTCCTCCGACTTCATCTTTTACGACGTGATCGTGTGGAGTTCATTGCACGTTGGTTCCTCTTTGATCTTACGTATATAGAGAGGCAGACTGGTCGTGGAATACATATAGCATTCACTACCGTATATTACACCGACAATCTCTTCTGTAAAACGTTATCCCGATAATCGACGAAGCGACTGATACGGTGATACAGTCAGTGTCTGAACTTCGTGATGGAGACGAAGATGCCTTTGCTACGGCAATCGGATAGCATCGTTAAGGGAGTAATCGGACGTTGCCTTGGAGATCCATGGCGCACGCAGTAGTGGGGACAGGTAGGCACGCGGCAACGAAATGATTTTGGAAAAAATCAGATATGAAATGAGCGGGCACAAACGGTTTGCACTGTACTTGTGACGGAAGCTCAGAGGAAAACTGAAGAGTTAAGTCTGTGGGTCAGCAAATATTAACTTTATATGCATTCTGACAGTATAGACATTACGACAGTTAAAGCAGCGTTCAGATCGTCGAGACAGTAGTGAAATTTTGTGATGTACGTATATATTGTCGGTTTTAGCTCATTATTCGAATATTGTATAAGGCTCGCTCGTTAATTCTCCAGCTCAACGATCAACAATTGCGTGACAAAAATGCAAAAAATTCGAAGAAATGTGTCGATTAAAAGTTTATTTTCATAACGCAGCTCAACGAATTCAAATATACAATGACTGTACAAATGTTTGAATGAACAAGCAGAAGTTACAATAGAAAGTGTTGATCATTATGATACCTACCATGGTTGTCCTGTCTGTGGTCTTGTGGACCTTGGGGCTCGGATTTCTCAGTGTCCTCGCGATAATCTTCCGTCAAATGACTTATTGGCGTTTCAAAGGAATCCCTTACGTCAACACACTACCGATAATCGGTTTATTGGGTTCGATTTTCTTTCGCAAAAAATCATTTCCCGAAATTGCACAGGATTGTTATCACTCGTGTCCGGGTGCAAAATATTTCGGTGCTATGGATTTCAATAATTCGGTATTGATAATAAAAAATCCGGAAATCTTGAAGGAAATTTGCGTAAAGAGTTTCGATTATTTTCCAAATCATCGTAGCTTCGTCGAGGAGGAATTCGATCCACTAATGTCGGGAAACTTATTTTCCCTGAAGGGCGAACGTTGGCGAAAAATGAGAGCAACCTTGAGTCCAAAACTTTCACCGCTTGCAAAATGAAATATATGTTTCAGTTGGTGGCAAAATGCTCAATTGACTTTGTACGGTATTTCAAGGAACATTCGTAATTAATGAAAGAAATGGATCTCAAGGATGTGTACACGCGATACACGAATGACGTTATAGCCACGGCGGTTTTTGGCATAAACGTGAATTCGTTGAAAGATCGTAACAACGATTTTTACATAAATGGAAAAGAGGCAACTACTTTCGATGGCTGGTCAAAAACTGTCAAGTTCGTTCTGGCAAGAATTTTTCCAAACTTCATGCGTTTTATTGGACAGAGTTTTCTCTCATCGAAGGCTGACAAATTCTTCAAGACGTTTGTTCACGATACAGTGAAAACGCGAGACGATCAAGGTACCGTACGACCCGACATGATTCATCTGCTGATGCAGGCAAGAAAAAATGAAAATGGCATCGAAATAACCACCGATACCATAATAGCCCAAGCATTTATATTTTTTCTCGCTGGTTTCGACACAACGTCCCGTCTTATGTGCTTCGCTTCGCTCGTGCTCTCGCATCATCCCGAAATTCAAGAACGACTAAGAGAGGAGGTTGATGATATTTTTAGCGAGGAACAAGGTGACATCACTTACGAAATGCTGTCCCGAATGAAGTACATGGATATGGTACTTTCGGAAACTCTTCGGCTTTATCCACCGACACCTTTTATCGATCGGGTTTGCGTAAAGTCGTGCGATCTTCCACATCCTATGAAAGACTCGGCAGTATTTACCGTACATCCGAAAACGACTATATGGATTCCGATCTATGGCTTTCATCACGATCCTAATTATTTTCCGAAACCCGAAAAATTCGATCCCGAACGCTTCAGCGACGATAATAAGAACAACATAAAGCCCTACACGTATATGCCGTTTGGTTTAGGCCCGAGAAAGTGCATTGGCGAAAGATTCGCACTGATGGAAACGAAGATTCTGATGGCGCGTCTTTTACATGATTTTATGTTCATACCATCGGTAAAAATGACGAAAGAAATTACGTTCGCTAAAAACTCTGTCAACATCGCGCCCGAAAATGGATTTTAGATGACGTTGGAGGAAAGAAAGCAACGGTAAATTTTTTCAAAGCGCTTATATAAAAAAAATACTAGACGGTTTTTTTAATTTTCGTTGCGGAAAATCATTTAATTTTTTGCATTACGTTCATTTTTTATATATTAATCGTGCAAAAGAAATTTGGCTGGACATGAGATTTAATTTATATTATATCTATATTTATTCAATTTCCAATTCTAAAATTATTTTTAAAAATGTATATTATATGTTAAAAATAAAATTTTATGCGGAGTAGGGGTGAGCACTTGAAATATATCAATGAGACATGATTGTGGCTATACTTGGAATTTTCTAATCACTCTTGACACGGATTAGACAAGCTACGAGGAACACCGGATACGTCGATTTGTAGTGATAGAGTAAAGTGTATGACAAGGCGTTCACGTCGCGTGTAGCAGTTTCGAGTAGAGCTGCGCGGGGTTCAGCGGTTTTTTGGGTAAACGGATTACATCTGAAAAGTAGTCTGGTAGTCTGGTTTTTTTTCAATGTTACGGGAAATAAAAAAAAATATTCGATGCTTTGTGATCGAGTGTTCATCGCTTTATTCGAGTGAGCTGACGGATTCAAGCTAAAAACAGCTAGAGTGTGTGAAAGCACCATTAAAAAATAGAATAGAAAAACTGCCGAAGGATAGTCTTGCTGAAAAGAGGCAGTTAGCATTTTCTGTTGCTGAAATTAAAGTAGTAAGCTGTGCGATGAGAAATCTCAGGATATATAATAATAATAATAATAATCACAACAGCAATAATAATAATAAGTTGAGACCCATCGATCTCGTTCGAGTGCTGTCACGATGTACCGGGTTTTCCGTCGAAATGCGCCAGCTCGGGCCCAGGTAGATAGGCAACCGCACATACAATGTCGCCGAGCTGGCGTATTTTCACGAATATGGCCAGTATGCACGAAGTTGATTGAAAAAATGCCTTATCTCTACAGAGATTGTCTTCTTCATCGGGATGTTCGAACCTTATCGAAAAAAATACCGTCACGAAAGACGCGGCTTGTAAAAGAATATTTATAGTACCGCTACACGGATGACGAGAATAACTTGAGCCAAATGGATATATTTACAGAATTAAATATAGCAAATCCGATAAAGAAAAATTGCAGATAATTCGTTAAGGATATTATTAATCAAATTTCAGCGTAATCCGTGGAAATTTAATGGGGGAGGAAATTTTTATATAATCAACATCAAAGTTTTCCGTGCCGTTTTTTAGCCCTATATATTTTAATTAATAAACTTTAATTTAGACCTAAACATTTT
This sequence comes from Rhorus exstirpatorius, assembly GCA_963564615.1. Lineage (NCBI taxonomy): Eukaryota > Metazoa > Arthropoda > Insecta > Hymenoptera > Ichneumonidae > Rhorus > Rhorus exstirpatorius. The sequence continues at coordinate 10,480,936 of OY751316.1, forward strand.
ATCTCGGTAATATTTTCTTATTCAAATTTCTGGATTCGACGAAAAACAAAAATTTCGGAAAGTATTGCGATGGAAGAAAAATTAAACGCAGTATGGAGTATTATCTCGTGAGATGATACAATCTAAAAAGGAATTCGAAAGAAAATCTGGTGATAAGCGGCGAATGAGTAAAAGTCGAAAGTCGCTGGGCCTCATACATAGTCCATGTCATAAAAATAGGCTGGTATTGAAACATGAAAAGTAATATCAGAATAGTTAGTAATAGGTACACGGGATTATGCGGCGTTCCACTCTCGTTTTGCCTTATTCGGTGCGCGTTGTTTCCTGCCCGAATGCCCGCGAATGGCCAGCAGCAAAGTATACGAGTGGCGTCTACGCGAGCTGCTGGCACTGCAATGCAGTATCAGAGCAAAGTACGAGCATGTATACTTCCAGCTCACCAAGGTGGGCACACACACACACACACACACATACATACATAAATATATGTATACATGTATATGCATACACCACGAACCTCTCGGTTACGTATACATGGAAAAAGTTCTCTACCTTCTACGTCGAACTCGAGCCAGCAAAGGATCTAGCGTTTTCATATATACCACGTGCTCGTGTTACACGTTACGATGGAGTGAATGGAAAAGAAAAGGACAATTTTGAAAGGAAGAAAAACCAGAGATAGGAAGAGAGAAAGAGAATGAAGTCCAGACACACGAGGGAGAAATACAAAAAGAGGGGATGCTAGGAAAAAGAACGAGGCAGTGAAGTCGTGTGTGAGCGTAAGAAATGTATGATTGGATTTGCAGAAAAAGAATTCGGGATATACTCAATGACGTAGAATGAGAATACAAACAAAATACAAGGCACTTTAAACAGAACTACGTGCGTCCATCATCTTAAGATTAAAAAAAAAAGATTCAAACCTAAATTTTGTACATCGCTTCCTCCTAATTTTTGCGCATTCTCAGATCCTTATGCTGGTTCTTTCAATTTGTCTTTCTCCTAGAGTAAGCTGTGTAAATGCATGAAAAATACGAAGAAAGACTACGATATCGGGATATGAACGATCAAACCACCGATACTCTCATACTCAGTGGCGAGCGACCCTAGCCATTACGTCAGAGCACACCGGTCTACTTCGTACGTAATTAATTAACCCTTGACTTGTTTTACGATTTTTTTTTGTTTTCATATATGTCTGCGAGCCACACTGAAAAAAGGGTTAAGTTGTTATTACCAAATGATAATTCTAAATGACATTTTATTACGATGCACGAATCGTATTTGCCGCTCAAGGAATGATAAAAAAAGTAGCCATATATACTCGTATAAACTACTAAACATGGCATTGTGCATGCTATGAATTATATGCAATGAAATGAATGCTCAATGCAGAAAAAAGTCAATGAATCACTATGCTCCCAGTGGAAGAGTTTTGGTTGCGTCTCTTCTAATGAGGTCGTTAACCCTGCCAGTCAGTCAATATGTTAGTTTCGAGATGGCACGCTGTCTCATGATGCGAGTGATACGTTAAACCGTGTATGTGTAGAGGGAACTTGTTAGCATTCAGTAGGAAAGTTCCGTATTGGTCGAAGTTGGTGGTTAGATGCTGGCATATATGTTTGGCCTTTTCAGAGAGTAAACCAGGAGTCTTGTGGTCATTGATAGTCAGATCTCCAGGCTATAGAACTGACCGTCAAAACCGATTTCTACGCCTAATTACCTTGCAAATTTTTCAATATTCTCCTTCAACAGTCCTCTCGCACTTTCTCTTTCTTCCATAACCTTATCGTTTTTTTTTTCTTCCAAGCGTCTTATTTTAAGAACGGTCAGAGTGTAAGATGGATGGATTACTCGTTTTTCGCCGCATTTCTTTCGCTGTCGTGGATTTCGGTGATTCGTGTCACGAATGTCAACTCCTACTACTTTCGGAATAGGGTGCAACTCTTTCTCTCTGCATTAATTCCCTCTCTCTCTCTCTCTCTCTCTCTCTCTCTCTCTCTTTCTCTCTCTTTCTTTTTCTCATTCTTATTGTGTCTCTTAGCTTCCATGGGGAGTTCCCACAGAGCGGTATATGACGACCGCGATTAACGACGATTGCATCGAAAACCGAGTTCTCGTTAGTGGACGCTCAAGGCTGTGCGGTGAAATGAGTTTCGACCAGAGAGAGTGAGAGAAAGAGAGAGAGAGAGAGAGAGAGAGAGAGAGAGAGGGATTGAAACGGAGCGTTTTTCTCATCCTTTCAGTATCTTGTCCCATTTTTTTTCTATTCCTTCACGATCCTAACCCTCCCTCTTTCTCTCCCTCTCCTCTTTGTGAATGAGTGAATGTGCTTCCCTCTCTGTCATAGCCCCTGTCGTATTCCACCCGCGCGTCTGTACGTTGTAAAGTACCTCCTCGAGTCTTTCGTAGTTTTCCAAAGCGCTGGAAGAGGCTCTTCGCTGCCGCGCGTGTGTGTACGGGAGAGCGAGTAGTAGACTTGAAGCGCGGACGTTTTGTCGAGTGGCGGCAGCGTGCGAGGCTTTTCGGGACCGCTATATAGCGAATGGAAGGCAAAGAGAAGGGTGCGAAAAATGAGTGAGTGTAACGAAGAGGAAAAACCTGATAGCAAGAGTAAACGCATGCGGGAGGGAAAAAGAACGGCCGATTTGAGTATATAGTATATATATAATGTATGTGTGTGTGTGTGTGCATGGGTAAAGTATGGTTTCATCCGGTTCGGGCGCTACGCGCCCTCGCACCCCGGCCTAAACAAGCCGAAACACACCAACCCACCCAATATCCGTTTCAAACGAGATACCCGCTACATAGGCCCCCAATTTTTGTATACAGCAACGGCGAGCAGCAGCGGAGTACGAGATGTTTATATAATGTGGGTATATATTGCAGACACACACACACACACACACACACACACACACACTCTCATATATATATATATATATATATATATATATATATATATGCGTACTCATATGCATACATGGAAAAGCGAACCCAAAGAAGGGTAAAAGATGGTGACATATTTTCCAGAGGCAGGAGGCGTCGCGTTCGGCCCATAGCAATTTTGCAAAGCGTGTTTCCACCCCCAGGATTTATGCCGTGAACACGAGATATGCCGGCTGCGCCGCCGGCTCTATATACACCTACTCACTCTGTGGCGCTCAGTGTCATTTAATAATATCCTTTTGCATTCTCTTTTTTTTCTCTCTCTCTTGAACCTACAACATCCTCACGAATCTCGGCTTCTTTAAATCTACAGCGTTTATATTAACGTTTTATTATCAGAACTTCATCGATGTGGATTTTCCAATAATAACGCAAATATTGGCTATACATTTCAAGAATTTACAGCTATTTCCGAAGCCTGTATAATCAATGTCACTATATACTTTCTACGGTCTACAATACAATTTTTTGATTATTGCAAGTATAATTGGGTGTTCAGTATTATTGCTATTTCGGCATCACCCCGCCCTTCCGTCGTAGATTTTCCAGCTTCAAATTATTATGTTACAAGCATCATTCAGCATCCGGTCAAATAAATTCATAAGAGAATCATTCAAAAAAACGCACGCTAAAACTGGGGAAATAAAATTGTTTACTATTATTATTAACTACTCGATCATTATTGAGCTTCATTATGTTCTTTGCGTATTTACGGGATCGAACAACAAAATAATTAATTATTATTTTCGAAAAGGGTGTAGATACCATTTTGATGAATATATAGTACTTTTTGGGCAAGATTTTGCGGTCGGTAATCTATTTTTATCATTCATTTACTATCGTTCCCTCGGTAGTTTATCAAATTCATTGTTAAATATCGAACAAACGGTTTGAAGTATTTTTGAACTTCAAAACAACAGTCACATTTCATAATCTGATATTCACAGGGAGAGAGAGAGAGAGCACAGATAGAAAAAGCTCCAAAACTATTTTTTACATGTATCATCATCTCCTCATGAATTATCAATTTTCATCTCATCATGTCAATGACGATAAAAACTTCTCTTAATTGTAAGCCCTTGCCGTCTGACGTGAACACATGACACGTCGAATTAACTCGGTTAGAAGTCGAATAATACCATGAACTTACACAGCATGAAGTGCTGTATATGAGAGGGTTTGTGCAACGCGCTATAACCACAACTATCGCTTGCAACCCTCCTCTGCATACCTTCGCTCAACACGCTAGCTAGCAAACACATCGCGTTGGTAATGTTGCTGTTTCTTCGTAACACACCCTCTTACGCCCGAGACACCCTCAAACTCTCTGCTGTTCGCTTACAACCCGTCCTCGCGCGCCCTACTCTCAACTTCATCTAGACTCCCATACCAGCAGCGAACCCTGACGCTCGCTTTCCTCGAAACTCGCCGAGAGCGTCGCCATGAGGCGCGAGTCACGACCCACTCCAGGACACGACCCTCCCCCGCGCGTCGTCACCGCGGGTAATTGCGTGTTTATCTGCGCGGCTTAATTACGTGTCCGCTTGTCCAAGCTTCGGTCCTAAATTTTCCGCCTCCACTCCTCCCTCCGCCTCCCGACATTTCTCTCACGGGAAACCTTCGCTTTCTCCGAGTATATAAGGGAAAGAGACACGGTCGTCGCGTCTCACTAGCGTTCAAATATATATGATAGATTCCATCTCATCTCAAATTACGCTCATATTTTCGGGTGGATCCATAAAAATCGCGCTAGTAAAAAAAATTGACTATTAATTCCAGTAACTGTAATTCCAGTAACTCGGAGATTTTTCGCGATTTTCGCGAATCCACCGTACTTCACTAATCTGCGATGTAAATTTGGATAATCTTTTTGAAATACCTTCGAAAATAGTAATGTCATATCTTCAACAAACTCGTCATTTTTTGGGGAAAAGTCTGAACATTGTCGCAGAATGTTTATAGGTTGGAGGAGAGGGGGGGGGGGGGGTCTTATTGAGCTGAATTTTAACGCCTGAATAAAAAAAAAATGACAACTCGTTTCCACGTGCAAAGTGGGTTTAAGTATCGGAAATGTTCTATTCCCACTTCCCACAACCTCATTGATGAGTAATTAAAAAACGAACGATAATGTGTTCGAGTTTTACGAGCCTCGACTTTTCGTTTGGAATATTATTTTCAAATACTGAAACTTTTATGAAAATATCATTTTTTTTTTTTCAAACAAAGTAGTTCTAAGAAGAAAAATGACGCTGAATTTTACTCGTTGAGGAGATTGAGTGGTGCCCAATTATTTTCGATTGAAATAAAGATGTGAGGCGGGCTGGTCGAACTGAGATGAGTCGCGCTATATACATGCGTATGGCTGCTTGTCCTACCCTAACCTCCGTGAATGTTTCATTTGCCTCTTCGCTTTTATTTTTAATGCAAGTTCGTCCTCACGGTATATCAATATATATATATACAGGGACGAGAGAACTTCTCAACTTTATTACCCATCCTTGTTCCTCTCATCAAATTTCTTCGCTAAATGGTCGAGTAATTTTCTTCGTTGCGCCTTTTTTTTATGTACTCCATCTCGTAATAGCTCGAGGGAAAGTTGAAGAAATATTATTAAGTAATGCGTTTCGAAGGGGAAAAGTTGTGACGGAGTCGAGTGGCCGCGATACTATTAAACGAATTAAATATTACAAGGATATGTATATAACGCAATGCAGCCATATAAAAAAATGGCAAGAGAAATAAAAATTTAACACATTTTCGATTCCATACATAAAAAACATGTATTCATGAACGAGATAAGGATGAGTATTCTTTTTTATTTGTTTATTTTTTATCCTGAGGTGCTGGAGCGGGTTTATATACTTAATTCCCAAGCTCAAGAGATTTTTCTGGCCTTTCTTCACTGCCTTACTTTTCCCTATCTCAACCCCTACTCTTCATGTTGCACTCCTTTCCGGTGTTACTAAACTTCTACGTTCTCCCTTTCTCTCTCTCGCTCTCTCTCTCTCTCTCTTTACTCCTACGGTTGGCAAGAGTGAGAGCCTTTTCAAAATGAGCTTTAAAATGCTTGGCCCAATTTCTCGTGAATGAAGGAATCGCGTGAAAGCGAACGAGAGTAAAAACTTCACCCTCTTTTCACTCTCTTGTACGCTTTTTTTTCCGCGAAAGCTGGTGTTGTCGCGTTTTGGTGTTTCGAGAAAAAGAAATTAAATACCAAGAACTAGAAACAAAGAAACAGTATCTCGTAATTTAAAAAAAAAAAAAAATGAACGGGAAAGTGTGTGCTTCAAGAAGAAAAAATTAGTATCAAACAAATGCACAATGAGAATCATGCACAATGAAAAAAAAAAAATGAAAGTGAAATACAACTATCACTCACAACTATGGCCTTTGAAAAGACAACCTTCCCAAGCACGTGTACGTGTGGAAAAAGGCCATTTCAAACTTAGCGTTTGGAGAGAAAAAGGATTCAGGGTGATTCGAGAATTATGCCACAAGAAATTTATACGATCATATGGGTTATATATCTGGCGAAACCTTATGAGGAAGCAAAAGTTGTAATATACATTTTGAATTATTTTCATCGTCGATACCACAAGTGCAAGAAGTGCTCGAGCGACAACAACCTGCTATAGTATTAGAAAAAAATAGAGAAAATGTATTTTTCTTTTATGAGAGTTCGCATCGAATTGAAATAAAGAAATAAAGGAAGGTTGTAGCCGGAAAAGTCCACTGACTTTGTGGGATATCCGGTGAGCTCTTGGTCCTCTGCAAGAGATGTGACGAGACAGGAAACGAAAGGATAGACCGCGAGTTGGCGAACTTTCCGATTTCCGCAGTTCACGATCCCAAGAAATATATCTCGTTTCCCCAGGCAGTAAAATATATAGTATGCATGCAGAAGAGATGCAGAAAATTCGTGAGGATCTCTCGTTTCACAGTGGAACGCACTTCACACTCATCGTCGAATCTATATCCCCTTCGATTCGAGCGTGAGGCTGGAAAAGAATCAAAGCTCCGATTTCAACAGGAAGCGCTGGTGCAAAAGTTGTCGAATTTTTCTTGTGAATAAATATTGAAAAAAGTTTCATAACATGGGCATCATTGAAATAAAAATTCATTTTTAATTATTGGTAGTCGCGAAATCGTTATGAATAATTTTGAAACGAATATAATCCGAGATTAAAATTTGTATAGCTTTTACACGACGCTTTTTTTCATCATTTTCGAATATCAGCAATTAAGTGACTTTCGAAATTTTGGATTTCTCACAGAGGAAGCTTTGCGAATCTTGTAAAATTATGAGGAAGCAATGTGCATCGTGTATCCTTCTCTTTTTCGGTCAGATAATGTGAGATTAAGTTTGATGATTATTAATTATTTCTTACATATTTTTCCGAAGTCTGAAACTTAATAAAAATCTATTGGGCTAAATAATAATTGCGTATAGTTAAAGTAAATACTTTAACTAAAATATGCGATGATGAGTTGGTGACAGGAAATGAGCTGTACAGAGTATTCCTACACATGTTAAATAAATCATATATATCTAACAACTATACTGGAATAAAATTTATTTTTCATAAGGCACACAGGCCATGAAAGTTTCGAAGGGACTTTGGATTCAGATTTATGTTTAGAAAACGAATTAGTGTAGAAACGAAGGGGGACTTGCGGCAGTAGCCTATCGTCATAATAAGTGATATCTTTATTTCGAGTCATACATTTTCTAACGATTATGACTCTCTCGGTAGTTGGAAGTAATAAAAAAAAAAGTAGCAATAGCGGAATGGCTATAAGAGCACGATCATGATCCATGAATCTTTTTAAAATAAAGGAATGGCCGTTAACGAATGGATTCAATTGACTATGACCGTCACTATTTTTTTCTATTCTCTGCATTGATATTTTTAGTAGCGACGAAGGATAAATCATTCCTTCACTTTTCTTTGGGGAATTTGCCGATACATGGAAACACATAAGAACACATTTTCTTTTCCTCCCTACTGAGCTCTGCATATTTATGCACCGGAGGGACTGAAGAGTCATCATTTGGTTTCGAATCGGATGGGGTTGGTAAGTTGGACCCGGGACGAGAGATTGAGGCATAGGCGTTCCAGGTAATACCCGGATGTATTCTCATGGGTCATTAGTGTTCGCCCAAACTAACGAACTTCGGGGTAAGACTGAGTTAGAGTTCTCAACTTCTCTCTCTCTCTCTCTCTTTCTCTATCGGTCTCTTTGTTGCTGGTTCGTCTCTCCATCGTTGCGAAAGTACCGCAAGAGATCGTCGGTTTTCTCATGCAAGGGGGAAAGGAGAAACTAGAAGCGTTGCATTATGCATGTATAAATGAAAATAATAACTAGGATTCCAAGAACCCGAAATATTTATCACGTTGAATTTTTATACTTCTTTACGAATGCTCAAACCAGCACAATATCTGGTATTGTCAGAGCACTCATTAACACCTTCGATGGCAAGTAAAATTTCACTGATTGGCCAAAGAGGGCAAAAAAATGGTTGGATTTTCAGATAGAACATAATATGTCTAAAAATACATCTGCCAAGTTAATGAATTTTAAAAATTTCCAAAGCACCATGTTGGATCCGTGATTTTCCGTTCTTTAAAATTTCACAACTTCGTTCGAGTCAATCACAAAATAAGCGAGGGACACCTCTAGAGTACAGAACCGATTACGGAACGATTTATCATGGTTTTATGAATGATTTAGAACAATTTGAAAAACTATTTCGCTGTAACGAATATTGTTTCATCAAATAATTTTCTTCGAGCCGTGGCTACTCGTGCCAATTTCATAACGCGGTTATACTTGCTTGCGAGAAAGCGCCCACGGCACTGGGACATTCTCTTGAAAAACAAAATTATTTTCTCATCATCAGCAGTAGACTTGATAAGAATAAAGCTTTTTTAGCGTATTTTAGACGAAAATTTTATACAATAAACAAATGGCCAATGTTATTTGAATTATTGGGAGGGTGACCGAAATTTATTCACAAAAATTAAATATATAACTATACATCATTTAAATTATTTGTCATTGTCGGTATTTTCTGTTTTCCTACAAACACAGGTCTGCTTGCTTTCTCTTTTTTCAAGATTCTTGTCGTAAGATCGTAAGTGAGGATTCGCTGAATTATATTGTGTTATGTCTTACGGTCAAGGTTCCTGGACCATGAATTTTGGAGTGTAAGACGTTGGCTTCGGCAAATGAGAGATGATCCTATCGCAAAAACCTCTCCTGTGAAATTTTCAAAGTTTTACGAGAGGGTATGAGAAAGCATGAAGGGTGAACAAGTGGTAAGCTCGAGAAAAAAAGAAAAACGTATATGGGATGAATGAGGAGGGTTGAGCTCGATGGGCCACACGCTCTATTTCACTCCACTGGGCCCATGTTTGAACGAGCCGCACCAAGTCATACTGCATTATTGAGAGGTATATAAAGGTATAATCTCAAGTGAGACGATGTATGGCACGATTTTACCACAGAGATCGAATTCTAACACGTGTATATTACATTTTATAGCGAAGCTATACATTTTCTCAAATTATTGAGAGCATGGAATATTGAAAGCCCTCGAATAACATAAATTACAATGTATTCACATATGCACGCGCACACAAATTTCGACTAAAGAATACTTATCATATACGGTCTTATCAAAAAGTTCGATTCAATGGATATTGAGAGAAAGTCATGAAATTTGGATATACGTTTTCGTATAGTGAGTTTCAAGATAATTGACTAACTCGTACCACGAGCACAGACTCCCGAATATTTCCGAGCTTGTGTATGTTAAAATCAAGACAAAATTAGAAAATAAAAACTTATGAAAGAATTCTAAGTTTGCAAAGAGTTCAGTGATTGTTATTACACAAGGAAAAACAAAAGATTTTCTTACGTTTGGTGTACAATTCGGATATCCTAAAAAATACGCGGTAACGTAATTATAAAAGGTACGCACGAGATACTTTGCAAGTGCAATAATAATAATAATCATAATAATATTGACATGACTATCGGGATATCCAGCCATTACGCAACCTCTTCGGGAATGCATGGAGGCTGCAGTGCGGACATATATATTATACTTCTATGAAATTGAGGCTAGCCGTACTAACGCCTTTCATTATGTTCCTCATCTCCAAGCATTCTCGCATATCGGAACGAGATTCCAGAGAGCCTCCACTCCACGTTTATATGTAACGCCGCAGAAGCGCCATCTCTCTTCCTGCTACCGACGCACAGTGAGACGTTTCACAGCCCCTCTGTATTTGCTCAAAGAACGGAGAAACGCGGGGATGGCTCGAAGAACGGTAAAGGATGAGAGAGGGGTGCTGGAGATTAGCGAAATTGATATTAATTGGCAAGATGAGTGGTAGCAACGTCGGTGGATTCCCCAAGGAGCCTCCGAACCGACCGCTGCTCTGACGCTATCGTGCTCCCTGGTGGTGAGACGAGAAGGCTTGGGAAGAGAGGAAGAGGAGATCAGGAGGCGAAGACTTCGAGGCATAACTACCCACTTACGTGTCGTCGTAAACTTTGGTGGGTGTCCCTGGGACACGAAATATTACCATCTGCTTCCGGGTCAACGTTTTGTAAAGCTCTTGCTATGGCTTGTTCAATGCCAATATATATATTTCTCCCCCCCGCGCATTATTCCTGGTGACGACGTATCATCAATTACTTTTCAAATCGGTCACTGGATCAGTTTTGCCATATTTTGTTACTGATTTTTTCGTGTAATTTTTTTTTTTTTTCACAATTGGGAGATTTTCCTTCAAGGTTATCCTATCGACTGCAAAAAGAACGATTTTTTTAAGGGCAGAACAATATTTTGAGACGTGATATCATTTTTTAAACTGCATTATTGGTTTTGTTATTTGTGTCTGAGAATGAAAATTGAGCATTTTTGCATTCGAAAAGAAACAAAAAAAAAAAAAGATCAAGCTAAATTTTATATGAAGAATATTGCTTCGACAATCTAATCATGGATTCTCGATGCGATTAAAGGTTCATAACCCCCTTCTCTGAGCCCCCCATCTAGGTAAGATCGAGTATAAAAAAACAAACAATAAACAGAATTTGAGACAAGAAAAAAAGAGCTACTACGGCTCTTGCACGTATCTCGTTCACAGGGCATTTTCATTTACCCTCTCTCTCTCTCTCTCTTTCTGCATCGTTTTTACGCGCCCCCTCACTCCGAGAGGAAACTCTATTTCCGAGTCTGAGTTGTATATAGCAATGGTACAGTGCATGTAACCCAGTTGTACGAAAATTTTTACGGGGCTTAGACGCGTTTTCTTCTGACGCCGTTTGCTTCTCATTCTTCTCTATCCTCGACTTGGTTAGCTTCTCTTCGCGGGCCAAAGAGGTAAAGCGAGAGTGGCAAAGGAAGACGGGAAAAGAAAATTGTGAACCGAAGGCGTCATGGAAGCGGTTCTTTCGGACAGGGAAGCCATCGAGGCGAGAAATTCTGCTGTCTCCTGTGTGTATACACACTGAAATATAAACTATTATATTTCAGTGTGTGTACACTCCGTTATATATTCTCTGGTAATGATAGTGTGTACACATTCCATTTTCACTCAGGGCCTTTTCAGCCCCTCTCTGACGAAGACAAAAGATGTCCACTCGTGGCTGCCGACAGGCGTGAATAGTTATGGTACCGCGGCGTGGGGCATTTGCGACCGGGAGGTTGAACTTACTGGAGGAGCATATAGGAACACTTTTTTCAGGTCGATTTTTGTTCACTGCCAGGCCGATTCATGAAAAATTTACGAGGCGACACTATAATCCGTCCTGAGATGCCTGAATGAAGATAAACGCTTTCTCTCACAGCCAAGCTTATCACAGCAACGAATTTAACAAAATTAAGAATCTCTTAATCCAGAGATTATTTACACCTTAAAAAGTACGTCAGTAGATCGAAATAAGAGTAACTACGTGGACGAAAAAAATCTTGGACCCGCCAATCTCAGATTGATGTGCTCGGCATATCATCTAAATTTGTGGTTATTGGTTCTTGGAAAAGGGCAAACAAGAGCACTAATTCATCCATCCAAACCTCACTAATATCCGTTTCAATTTGAAAAAAAAAAAAAAAAATAAGCAGTATTTCAAAATAAAAAATGAATCATCGTTTGGATTCAAAAGAAATAGACGGAAATGTAACTCGTTGAAAATTGACACTACAGACTGTACCTATTTGTACATAATTCGCTGCTAATGGTTTTTAATGTTATGACAATATTTTTTATCTGTCTCTCATTTGACTACGGTTTTTTTTTTGTAGATATTTTATGAAGCACCCATTTCACTATTGTAATTGAACCCACAAGAAATACAATCAACACTCTGAATTAAATATCAGTAAAATATTTCAGTCCTGTAGTTGGTATTGATCGATACACGATGCATATTTCAGTGATGTCCATATACCCTCGTTTATATTTTCCAATCATTAACACGTCGTACAATAAGCCATAATAGTGTCGCAGCAAGGTATATGTATAAGCCAGAATATTTAAGCAAGATAGTATGTCGTACTATTGATTACGCATGGAAACGAAAATAAGTTCATTGGATGAGTGGTGATACGGATAAGCTCCAATATATATATTGTCAATTGGAGCTTCATACGAGCAGGGTATATACTCAATATAGCTTTCCAAGTGTGAATTAATATTCTTGTATGAGATCGATAAAATGCATAAATAAAAATAAAACTCTTATCATCGCGTGGACTGTATTTGATGTAGTGAAGAAATATTGGGGTTATACAATCGCAAGGAACGTTTATGTGTACATTAGTAATTGTTCCGTCTGTTAAATTCAGCGCTTAAATAGACGATAGGTATCGAGCGTTTCTGACTACGAGTATAACAGGTGCAAAGTGAAATTTAAAAAAAAAATAGCTTACTACAACAAACGTCTTTGTACTAGGGTTCATAAAATACAGGTATATTATTATAGAGATACGGTTATACGTATAGTAGGTAATAATATTTTTTTTAGTACAAATCTTTTTAAAGTTCACGTGTTTCCCACTCAGACAATATTGCTGTCCTATTTATCCTTAATTTTTTTTCCCCCGTCCTATCGCGTACGATAATAAAGATAATATTGACGAACCATCTGAGCTCTACACATATGAACCACAAAATTACAGCACAAACACACACACACACACACCGGACTAATATGCTATATCTCTGTATATGTATTATCCTCCTTTAACTCTACATCAACTTCTCTTATTAAAATATATTATTTTACTTTTTGTGTAATGGCTGTCACAATCTTATTGGCGAATTATAAAAATTAAAAATGAATTCAATTTTTGATGAGAGGAACTTCGATGCTCAATGTAGGTCAAATTTTGTATCGTTATTTCTATATCAGTTTCATGGGTAATGTGATCGTGGTTAAATGCTGAAACTCATGATGTGTGAAGAATTTGTAGACCGTGGTACCTCAAGATTCGACTCTTCTTCAGTATTAAGCCGTTAAATAATTAATCGATCCATATATATTTCGAAACGATTCGATCATTTGAAAATAAAATATTATATCTTGGATAATTATATTATTCCGATCCCAAATTATTGTTAAGAATTACGTAAAATCTATTCAAATCTCAATTTATTTTATAAATAATTGTGCTATTTCTCGTTCGATAAAATTTTGTTCAATTTATATACATGATGGGTAATGAAATTAAGGTTTCGTTAAATCGGAAATCAAATTCATATAATATTCGTTCGCTCATCCGGGAATAGTTAGATGGGCACTTCCGAATTACTTGTAATTTCAAGACAAATAAAAACGTCACACGGAACAAAGAATCGAGGTTCAATTAAGTTTTAAACTAGTACATTCCATGGAATTGTTGTTGTTTATTGTTTCTTTTGGAGTAAGATTTGATCATTTGAGAATCAATACGTTTCCTCTCCGTGGATCGATTTCCACAATAAATTTTCGGATAAGCATAGATCCTCGAGAGACCACATTTTTTCTGTAACTCCCAATTTCATTTCTTGTATTTGACCTTCATTCACATAGTATGGTCAGTAAGTCAGTATGGTATAAAAGTATCATAATTTCATAGTTCTGATTGTGATGTTGAGGTGTTAGCAACGCCGTTGAGAAACTACAATGCCTTAGGTGCATGGCGTCTTTCAAGTGAGTGCTACACCAAGAATACAGTTAGGTACTTAAAGCGGAACGAGGATCGCACGGCATAGCCTAGTAACAGTCAAGCTATTTTTTTCAACGCGGATTATCAAAAAATTCGTATTGAGTTCTACTCACGTAAAACCCATCCAAAGAGGTCACTGGTTGCAGTAAGCTAATTGAAGATGGCGAAAAAGAGTAAAAGAGGGATGAAACACGATCGAGGAGAGCGGAGGGGAGGGGAACGATTGCTGGTACTGTCGCAAGATTCAGCATTACCGGAAATGACGAGGTACGTACCCGAGCTCACTCAGCTTTTTCCGCACCTCGACTTGATCGACGTATCCACTTCAACGACTCCTGAGTTTCTAGATACAGCCCTCAGCTCTTAGCTCTCTCTCTCTCTCTCTCTCTCTCTCTCTTTCTCTTTCTCGTCTTCAAAACTTTCGCATTTCCTACAGAGAACTCTGGTGCATCTCCTCGATTCCCTGCTGTGTCATCTATACCCGAGCGTATATCCCGTTTGAGGCATCGAACGGCGGGAGTGTAAAATCGGCTCTAAATTTTTCCCCGGGGTATCGTAACCGATAAAATCGACCCCTGAGTCACTCGAGCCCCAAGACTACTCTACTTCGAGGGTTCTCAAAACTCCAGACAAAAGGAGTCTTTTGGCTGTGGATCAAAGTAATTCTTTAAAAGCGACTATATATACGTATATTTAAGTGTTCTATGTTCCTTCGACTCGTCGATCAGCAAGGTGAAACGAAAAAATACAAAATAAAGATGAGGAGAAAAAAGAGTCTCTGGAATTCTTTTGACCGGTTTTTACATATTCCAACCCTTTTAACAGAGACCAAAAATATCAAGACATAAAGGTGGAATCGAAAGCCATTGAATTTTATTATATATTTCACCGACTAAAACGAGAGAACTTTGTACTGAATTTGGATAAAATTCTTTGTTCGAACAAAACAATATTTATTTGATACGAGGAAAAAAAGAAATTGTCAATGAAATCCATAGCTAATTTAAAAATTGTGCGATTGTCGTACAAATAAATTTTTATTTATTTGATAAAAAGTTCTTGGAACTCCATTCAGGTATTATTTCCGATAAAATTCAGGATTTTTGGTGTAAGGCAAAAATTAAATTTTGGCACGTTAAATTTTCCATTGTTATTCCTCACATAATTGATCCCGTTTTGTTCCACAGAAACTTTTTGATGCATAACTTCGTACATAGCGTCTACGCTGTTTTTTAACTAGTATTTCCTGCTTGATATGTACAGATGCCTGAGTAATTTAGCAAGGTGTCCCGTCGAAGGATCTCGTATTATCTCCGTTCGACAGATTCGAGTCTCGGGGTCATTGTTTCTACTCGTCACAATGGATCGGAAACGCGTGCTTCTCACAGATCTCCCAGTCGTCGCCCGATACTATGGCTGGAGCCCATTCACTCTCAGAATTTCCTGTATATGGAGATCTTCAATTGTTAGAGGACAGTCTCGAAATCGTCAGAGACAAACGAAGACCGAGAAACAGATAGAATAAGAGGGATAGACAGGGAGAGAGAACCCATCTCGCTCATTGATTTCGGTAGGGTTTCCAGTGTATATCGATCCGACGACCTGAAATTGCATTCTTGATAAGTCACTACCAAACTACCAACACTGCTCCAAATTCTCTCCCAAATACTAAAACAATCGAGATACCTCTATCACACTGGCATTGACGAAGGCCCCAGGCAACTCACCAACAGTTTACAATTGTACCTATACCGCGTGGGAGCAACTTGCATGCTGCAAATCGATCAGAGAGATCCGGCCGACCGTTTGTGGCTTTCGAACCACGATCGAAACTCTCGCTATTGAAATTAATTGGAGTATACTGGAAAGAGGGTACACATTGGTACACATTGGTCCTAACCAAATTAGCCTCGCAATAATTGTTTCTGTTAGTCGTGGATAACAAGAAAAAACCTTTTCCGAAATTTCAAACAAAAGTTACAAAATTCAAAGCAATTCGCGCACAATGCATTCTGCGCTAGTGGATGTTCAATAATGAAGAAGTATAGTTGCAGCGTCCGAAGTAATGAGTTGACAGATGTGCAGAATTGGAATGAGAGGGATAGAGAGAGAGAGAGAGAGAGAGAGAGAGAGAGAGAGAGAGAGAGAGAGAGAGAGAGAGAGAGAGAGAGAGAGAGAGAGAGAATGTGAAAACTCCGTACCAGGCCAAATGGTCGGGTAAATATTAATTCCCTTATACATATAAAACAGTCAAGTGAAAGCAACTCTCTCTATCCTTTATCACACCGTGAAATAGCGATTCTATGTCGTGTGTGTTTTAACAAGCACGTAGGGAAAATATACAAGGAACAGCGAAGAAAATGTTTCAGCAAATGTAGCTGCAACACTATTCACTAACAAAAAGTTGTGTGTAAACGCGAGACAAGATGAGACCGGGATTATCCAGAATTTGCAGGATAAGCTAATGGAAAGGATAAGACGAACGATAATTCCATATTTTCCAGCAGGCTTAATGCCAGAATGGTTCAAAGAAGTGATCTGATCGCTCGTAGTAAATTATATGCATAGTTTCATGTTGAGAAGCAGGGCTAACTCCAGAAAAAGATCAACAAAATATGAGGCGAAAAATATTTAACTTATGACAAGGAAGTCTTCTTGGCATTCAAGCGGTACCTCGCTGATACGAAAGTTTGCCACCTGGCAGATTTCTGGCGAAAAGCCGAAAACTCGACAGGGCTGAGGAATTTTTCTTTGCAACATTCGACATTGAAGAAATATGTTAATGAAATAATTTTAAGGTAAAATTTCTCGAGTTGGCAGATAACAAATTTTGCAACCGATGCCCAACAAAAGTTTAGAATAGAATACTGGTACGCTTGGAATGTTTTTTATAAAATTAAAAAAAGAATCACTCATTTTTGAAAAGTTAATACGGCTGAAGATGACATTGAAGACACACAAGTGTTCCCCTTGAAAAATTTCACGTTTGTCCGACTAACTGTAAAGTTACGAAAGATCTGTTAAGCATTGAATCTTTGTTTTCCGCGTCGCATCTCGTGCAAGCGTTTTATTCGCGCGGAGGCTGCGATAATCGCTCGACGTTCTTTCGTCGCTTGGGCAAAGCTTAATGTCTCGGAAAACGTAAGGAATAGCGCACCCGAGCACACGGTTTAGCATTGCACTCTCTGCTGTACGACGAGAGAATCTTCCCGCAGAGGGTTCTAGGACCGTTTTACGCGAGCGGACGTCGTTCCGGTACGTGAAATATCGCAAAACTTTTCGCGGCAGTCGATTTGATTTCAGAATCCGCGAACGCGATAAAATAGAATCCTGCCTTTAGTATGTATATAATCCCGAACTTATATAGGTATGAGCACGTAAATTTCTCGTTTACTGTATGCATTTAGAAAAATTTTTGCCGAATTACGAGCCACACAGCGAAGATTCAAATTGGCGATAGTAAAAATTAGGCACGTTGTAGGTAATACAGTTTTCATTTTATTGCACATATATCTTTTCGTCAACATTTTTGCGGCGTCTTTCTGTGTCGAGGATTATTGATCTTCGAACATTGATGGGCAGAGAAGAGTTGGCATGAGCGTACGTTAGGAAGTGAAGGATTTGGGTAATGCAATTTTTCTCGGTAAAACAAACGAATATCTGTATGATCGGTCATTGAAATAAAATTACACGAAAGACGTTACTGTTGTTTTTTTAATTAATAAATGTTTCATACTTTTGTGCTCTTCGTTCCTCATCGTTTGCACGATTACACCATTATTTACGATGAACTCTATATATAATGTATTCGTTTTGGTGGAGATTTTCGAACGTTTTCTCTCTCTCTCTCTCTATATATATATATATCGTTCTATATTATATAAATATATCGCCGCCGCCGCCGTCGCCGCCGCCGTCGCCGCCGCCGCCGCCGCCGCCGCCGCCGCCGCCGCCGCCGCCGTGTCAAGAATGTATGGGGCATTCCGTCTAAAATCGACCTATCTAAAAGCCTCATATATGGGGCATTCCGTCTAAAATCGACCTATCTGAAACCCGATATATGGGGAATTCCGTCTAAAATCGACCATCTAAAAGCCTGATATATGGGGCATTCCATCTAAAATCGACCTCCATAAAAGCCTGATATATGGGGCATTCCGTCTAAAATCAACCTTTTTAAAAGCTTGATATATGGGGAATTCCGTCTAAAATCGACCTTTCTAAAAGCCTGATATGTAGGGAATTCCGTCTAAATCGACCTATCTAAAAGCCTGATAATTCTGCCTGGTGATTCTGTCTCAACTTGATATATCGATATGAATCGATATATCGATATAAATCGATATATCGATATGAATCGATATATCGATATGAATCGATATATCGATATGAATCGATATATCGATATGAATCGATATATCGATATGAATCGATATATCGATATGAATCGATATATCGATATGAATCGATATATCGATATGAATCGATATATCGATATGAATCGATATATCGATATGAATCGATATATCGAATATCGATATATCGAATGTCGATTTATCAAATATCGATATATCGAATATTGATTTATATCGAATTTTGGTTTTTGATAAATCGATATATCAATCCGTCTAACATCAACCTACCTAAAAACCGGATATATGGGGAATTCCGTTTCAACTCGACCTATCTGAAAGTCTGATATTATAGGAATTCCATCTCATTTCATGTATATACATATGTTATGTATATACTAGGGTGTTTAAAAAAAAAAATTTCGATTTTCCAACGGGTCACACCTAAAATAGTTAGTTTAGGTAGAAAAAAAATTCATGTCAAAAGATGAGAATTTTAGGTTGAGTGGAAGATTCGCCGCAAGTGAGTTAAAATTTTTTTTTTTTAATTTTTATCGAATTTATAATGAAAATTTTTTGATTTTCCAATGGGCCACACCTGAAATAATTAGTTTAGGTAGAAAAAAAATTCATGTCAAAAGATGAGAATTTTAGGTTGAGTGGAAGATTCGCCGCAATTGAGTTAAAATTTTTTTTTTTCATTTTTATCGAATTTATAATAAAATTTTTTTGATTTTCCAATGGGTTACACCTGAAATAATTAGTTTGGGTAGAAAAAAAATTTATGTCAAAAGATAAGAATTTTTGGTTGAGTGGAAGATTCGCCCCGCATTTGAGTTGAAATTTTTTTTTTTCGTTTTCATCGAATTTATAATTAAAATTTCTTGATTTTCCAACGGGCCACACCTGAAATAATTAGTTTGGGTAGAAAAAAAAATTTATGTCAAAAGATGAGAATTTTAGGTTGAGTGGAAGATTCGCCCCGCATTTGAGTTGAAATTTTTTTTTTTTTTAACGAATTTATAATGAACATTTTTCGATTTTCCAACGGGCCACACCTGAAATAATTAGTTTGGGTAGAAAAAAAATTTATGTCAAAAGATGAGAATTTTAGGTTGAGTGGAAGATTCGCAGCATTTGAGTTAAAATTTTTTTTTTTTCTTTTCATCGAATTTATAATATAAATTTTTCGGGGCACACCTGAAATAGTTGGTTTAGGTCGAAAAAAATTTTATGCAAACAGATGAGAATTTTAGGTTGAGTGGAAGATTTGCCGCATTTGAGTTGAATATTTTTTTTTTTTCTTTTCATCGAATTTATAATGAAAATTTTTTTATTTACCAACGGGCCACACCTGGAATAATTAGTTTAGGTAGAAAAAAATGTATGTCAAAAGATGAGAATTTCAGGTTGAGTGGAAGATTCGCCGCATTTGAATTAGAATGTTTTTTTTTCTTTTCATCGAATTTGTAATGGAGTAGTAATTTTACCAGAAATTATTCATTATAAATTCGATAAAAGGAAAAAAAAAAATTATTTAAATGCGGCGAATCTTCACTCAACCTGAAACAGAATCGTGTCAAGAATCGATAAATTGATATATCGATACGTCGAATCATGTCACGAATCGATAAGTTGATATATCGATATACCGAATTGTGTCTAGAATTGATGAATTGATATATCGATGTATCGAATCGAGTATAAATATAACGAAATGTGTCAAAAATCGATATTTCGATATATCGAACCGTGTCAAGAATCGATATATCCATATATTGAACGGAGTCAGAAATCGATATATCTATATATTGAACCGTTTCAGTAATCGATATATCGGTATATCGATATTTCAATAAAACCCAAACTCAACCCAAACTCTTATCCGAAAACCAATTAACACAAATATAAACAATTTTTTTTCAAAACATCTTTCCAGAATGTTTTTCTTTAACAACTGACACAAACACAAGATGGGGGGTTGGCGCGCGAAGCGCGCAGGGGGGCGAAGCCCCCCTAGTATATATATATATATATTTCTCGTTAGAGCTCGGATGCGCTAATCACCAGCGTATTGTGTTGCTCTCCCAAGAGTGAAGAGTAGCCGCAGCGGCACGTGGGAGGGGCGAGGGGATGCAATTTCAGGGTGTGATGCTGGCCACCGGTAGATGGAAGATCGTGCGGGAAAACGGAAGAATACAGCATTGGAAAGAGGGAAATGGATGAAGCATAAAAGAGGCGCACACAGTCCAGGGATATAAACACCGCGATGAAAGAGAGAGGGAGAGAGAGAGAGAGAGAAAAGCTTGATAGCGTCGGGAAAACCCGGTGGACGAGAGAGAACAATTAGCGCGAATTCGCAGCAGCGCTGATGCAGTTTTCGCGTTTTCCCGATTGTTTCATCGGCGTGCATTTCCTCGACAAGCGAGATATTCGGGCAGGATGAGGCACGTGCGGGAGTAGAGAAGCGGCTACAGCCGAGAGTACATAAACATTCAATCCGTAAAGAGCTGTAAGAGTTCCAGCTATGTTATATACACACACACATATAAATAGTTAAGCCGAATTCACACCAGAAATTACGACGCCCTCTGGCGCTCAACGTGTACGCTGGACAACGGAAAAATGAGAGTCCTCCAAGGTGAGAGAATCGAGAGTGAGAAGGTTTTGCAAAAGTTTCAGTGTTTCAGAGTGAGGCCGCGAAGACCGACTACGACGGTATGCTCTAGCACGAACAACACGGAATACCAATGAATGTTCCGGAGGATCCGTAATTTTCCGCATTGCATACAGCTGTACGAGGCAACGATTGAGAAACTGGCCAGAGGGACTGACAATAGGAGTAAAAAATGTACTGAATACCCAGTCCAACGATCCCTCGACATTTGTTTCAAGATTCTCTAATTCGTTCTTTTGGTTAGCCAAAGGGACGAATTTATTCGTGTATCTCATATGGGTAAAAAATATACATGCAGCAAGAAACTTGACAAGTGCAACTTTTTGGATATTTTTATATGAAAAATATATTTCCAGTATGTTTTGGATATTTCTAAAACATACGTATATTATTTAATGTATTTTTTCTCGTCTATCGTTGCATGCGGCATAATTTTTATCGCCACTGAAGAAGTTTAAACTGAAAATAATAAATCGAAAATAATACCGACTCATCACTCACCGGAAATAATCATCATTGTCCATGATTTCTTACGCGTCATTACAGTGACGATGATAAGTCATCGTATATAATGATATCAGTATACAATGATGATGTCAATGATTCTCGTATAGACATCAATAGACATATTTTCAGATCGAACGTGGCAGAAACTTGAAAAGTACTTGACGAATCTTAAGGGGATCAGTCTATCTCATCGGATATGAGGACTACTGTTTCGGTCTTACTACCGATATTCTAAATTTACTCTTACTGCCGATAATTTAATCATACCAAGAGTAGGATTAGTAAAAATGCCATTGCTTTTCTTTAGGATAATAAAATCATTTATTCGATAACAATAAAAATTACACGGATTACTGATCAGAGTTCAGAAATTGAGTTTTATTTCGAGAAACGTCTACAGCGATTAGTATTATAGAAAAACCAGATCATCCGACCAAAGTGGGGGGGATTGTGCACATTATATTGTGGTATAGCACGATTCAGGGTTGTAAATATCGAGGTCTTCGGTGTGATCGAAAATTATATAGTGTATTTAATTCACATGTATTAAATAGCAAAAAAAAAAGTATCGTAGAGTCTTTTTTGTACTCTGAGGATAGCCAATGTCATCGATGTGAAATTTGCGTTTCCAGTGTGGCATATAGTTAAAACAGTGCCAGGAAAGTTGCAAGGTATATGCATGTAGATCTGCATATACATATATCGGTGGATTCTGACCGTAGCGTGTAACCGACACGCTCTCGCAACATTTATAGGTGCGAGGGGTACGCGAGTTTCCGGTTAGCCGAAACACAAGAGAAACCGTCGTGGCATTCATTTATGACGTTGGGGAAAATTTGTCTCCGCTATTTGTATAAACCTCCGTCGTGCACCGATATAGTTTACACGTCTCATGTGACAAAACGTTACGAAGCCGTACGACGAACTATATCGCGAGATATATCGGTTCATTGCGCAAAGTTCGAGCATACATTTTACGTGAGTCATACCAGAAATAACCTAGCACCGTTTTACCCAACGTTCGATATGCTGGCTGAAATGTGAATACGTAATACGGTAAGTGAGAAATTCCACTTCTCGGATTGGATTTTCCCATAAATATCAAAAGTGATAAAATTAACTTTCTTTTTGTAGAATAACAACAGTAGAAGCCGTTATTATTAAAATTTTTTTGTTTTGCTTAGAAATATTCAATAATAATAATTGAAGTAGCATCGAAATTCAAAATTTATCCCGTGACCTAAGAACGCAATGCTATTGGTGTGACGTCACGAGGTTCACCCCCCCCACTCTTGAGCATCGATTTACCCATGTAACGTGATATACAGAGTGGTTAGGCTGTGGATTTTTCGTATTTTTGTTAGTATTTTTAAATAATATAAGTTGAAAATGGCAAATCGACTCGAACTTGGCTTCGTAAAAGCCGTTTCTAGCAATTTGCCAAAAATTGATATGTTTATGGTTTGTGAATTTATTAAATCCAGTAATGGGTTCAACGCCGCCGAAATTCGCAACTCAAAGGCTGCAATGTAAGTATAACTTGAAGCATTATTCGTTTCTAAGTGCTTTTAAAAAAAAAGATCAAAAACGACATGACAATTATCTACGCATTAGGTCGTCTCGAGAAACCTATGGGGATCAAGCGATAGGTTATGCCTGCCTCCAAAGAGATAGGCATGTTCGCAAAGTAAAGTGCAAAGTATGTCCTCAGCACCGAGTCCGAAACCAGGGATATTCTGTTACATTGACTATCAATGAACAAGATGAAAAAATAATTAGCGTGGAATGTCATGACTGTGCAGCAGCCAGAGGTAAGCTTACACACATCACCGCGTGGCAATGAATTAGCTTCGTACGGTTTTTCTTCATGAGATCCTTCATACATCGAGCAGAAGAATTTTTGGTTTAAATTATTGCACAAGAATTATAGATCAAGACGAGTACAGTGTGTAGGCATAAAGTTACTATAAAAGGATATTGCAAATAATGAATTTTTTTTTCTACAACATTTTTGAAAATTTTAAACCTATATGTCCACTATCTAATGGTGCTATTTTCAAAATTTATGAGAAAACCCAATTAGATTTGAAAAATTGGAATTCTAAATTTCCTGCTAATGGATTCAAGTATTCAAGTGTATTCATAATTCAAGTGTTCTACATGAACTTATTGACAGGTGAAATTTTGTTCAATCAAAAGTTTTAGCAATTTCGTTTCTTTCTCTTGACAATTCGAGCGCAATAGATCAGTGACAATTGAGCCCTGTTAGAAACTAACCAAGCACAAGGTGGTCAAGCATACCCGATGTGCGCTGTACAGAAATTCCAGGCTCTCACCTGCAGTTTACCGCCCAAACAACAGGATATAAAAAACTTTACAATTTTATCTAATAATAGTCGCGAAATATTGGAAACACTGTGCGTTTTTGGGTTGGGAGTGGTAAAATGAGGCAACCTGACTGCCGCCGTTGGTGAAATTTTATTTTCGCCAGTAGTGGAGAAACTCGAGGGATGCATGAGCCATCGCTTGAGACTTGTACAGCGTGGCAAAGGGGATGAAAAAGGGTGAAATTGTTGGCGCAAAACGAGACTGCGGATCGTTGTGCGCGATTTCACGAGCCTCTCTAACCGCTGAAAGGATTTTCCGGCTGATGAAGGCTTGACCACCGCAACATCCACTGTCACACTGTTATAACCATTCGACTATTTCATTTGCCTTTAATCGAAAAATCATGGTGGAGTTGAAAAAAATGCGTATACATAACACGACCCGAACAATTGCCAGTAAAAAAAAAGTGGCCTGGGAAATGAAAGCCACGGGCGAGCTCACCAGTTTTGCTATTACATTTATCACACCGCTCACCACCTCATAGTTGCGATTTTTATGCAGCATCCGGATGAAAAAAAAATATATATATATTTCATTGAATTCACAGTTCGAATAAAAAAATAAAATTAATGACCGCAGGTAAATGATTACCAGCAGCTTTTTTTTTTTGGAGTTCGATAACTTCGTATTTGTCTCAAGCGATTCTATTTTCATTTTTAATCTATAAAACCTAAATCTATAAAATAATGAAAACAAAATCAATATTTCAAGAACCCACAAAATTATAAGCAGCGCGATATTCGTGCAAGCCTTTGCGAGCAGTCGGAAAAATTTTTCGCATCCAATTGGACTTTGCCCTTCTATCGCCGAAGCCATAGAAAATTCCTTGGAATGAGGGTAAAGCGAAACTCCTCTGAGAGGAAATTCCTCCGAACGCACCGGAGGGGCCACACTTTCAGTTTGGAATTTTCCTAACGACCAAGTGAATCTCGTGTTGGGGATAGAAAAAAAAAGGCAAAAGGTCTCTAGGCGTATCCTGAAATGCACCAGCGAAGAATCGGAAGAGCAGAGTATATAGCAGTCGAATCTCTCTCTCTTTCTCTCTCTCTTGCTAACAGGGATGAGGATGAAGCTTCAGCCATCGAGAGACGTTACAGTCTGAACTTTCAAATAGATACTGGATCGTGGATGCGCGATCGAGCAGGACGAGCGACATTCTGGATATTTCGAATATATAAAATGTATTCGTCGTTATTACATCTATTTTTAATATAAAGCCATAACGGATACTCCGTGCAATAACATCGTCTTGAGTCGTGACGGTATAATGATGCAACATAAAAAATTCAATCGAAAGTGGATCATCAAAATATCGTCCAGTAGAATAATTCTAGCTGTAAGGCATGATGGGATATTAAAAGTTTTGCAATAAAATATGAAAATAAACTGTGCTTTCATGGAGATGGGAAGTCTTATGAATTTCTAATGCCCGGGGCTTGAGAAAAAAATTGCGAGGTAGAGATCGAAATCGTCATGCTTTATTGTCAGTCACCACATCGTTGACGAATTATCGAGACTTTATTGATATTCCCTCGACACCATCCGTACATTAATGTATTTTTTTTTTCCGTTTTATCCTGTCGACATGTATCTCTTTTTTATTTTTATTCAGCGCCTTTTCTATCTTCCAATTCCAGGTCGTTGTATGTATAGGATAAGGAAAATTTCATCGCTGATCCTACGCAGATCGAGATTTCAAGTTGGATACGCAAAATATCCATGAAACTTTCATGTATTTTTACGTATATATATACAAGACTAAACATTGGTGATTTCGTGTGGGATGGATTTAAGTGGAGCCTTGTAAGCTTTCGTTGTATACAGCAGGTATAACCGTGAGGATGAATAGAGGAAACCGAAAATAAAGGGTGCTCGGTTACCGCCCTGGAATGGATTCATCGACAAAGTTTGTTCCGGTGTCTTCTTTTCCTCTAATTCTCTCTCTTTCTCTCTCTTCTTCTTCACTTTCCAAGTTTTGTGTTCAAGCCCTCCAAGAACTTATTTCGTAGTTTTCTCGATATTACCCTCTCAAGCGCACACGCGCCTATTTCTTCCTCTATAGTTGACGCACACATTCGCCGAAAAACTCAAGAGCTTACATCGACCGATGGATGTAAAAGTTAAATATCTACTACGTTAGAGTAGAAAACAATAGCGCAAAATAACTCGATGCGCAAACCGTGAACTTCTGTCAAACGCGCATACATGGAATCCACGACCACTGAGAATCGAAGAATCGTAAAACTATCTAGTCAACGCTCTAAATTTTGTCTCTCGTACAGTGTATCTTGAATATACCGAGTATTTCCAGAAAGTAAAAGTCTACATGGTTCGCCCACAATGGTTCGTCGACAAATATGGATTTTCCAGTGAACCCTGGTCCGAGAGTCGAAAGAGCTCGAGGAAAAATGTCGAACAAAACGCCCCGAAGGACCATGAATACGAAGTGGGCGAGGACCACAACAGCCACGCCACGCAAAACCAGGAAGACACCATAACTCCTATCGAATAGTTCTGAGCGGCATATGGGGCAAAAAGAACGAAAAAAAAAACTCTGAGCAAAAGGAAATAGCGAGAGGAAGGAAAATCCCGGACACACCGTGTGCTAAACTAGAACAAGTTCTACGAGCTTCTGACTTCGAAATTTATTTTCAGAAGTCCGGGATTGGGGACTTCACGTTTCTCGTCGACTTGGAATGGGATTCGTCACAAGATTTTTTTTTTCATGTTCCTCTGCTTTTGCCCTTACTTCGTTTGAAGTTTCCTTTTCCCAAGTCCGGCATTCATACGAATATATACATGTATATATTTACCCATGAATATACAATAATGAAGAATCGTTTTCATAGGCACGTGTAACCACATGGAGAAAAAGTAATGCAAAAATGTATTGGACCCACAGAACTTTTGATGATTTTACATGTAACAACCCATGTCTGGGTAGCCGACGTTCCGAGTACGGCCGATGATTGGCTACTCATTGGCAACTAACGATCGAAGGTCTATGACGGCCCAACGTTGGCAAAACGTACGAGCAATGTTTGGCAGCCGACGATCGGAACGCAACTATGGCCCAGCGTTGGCTGAACTCTCGTTTGACCATCGCTGTGACGTTAAGCACTGCAGTTGGCGCGACGCTGGCTACCATGATTCAGACGACACTGGCTAATCGTCGTCTGAGTGTAGTTAGCCACCGCTTGCATCCCAGAATACAGCCAACGCTCGGCAGTAAGGCAGCAGTAGGTTGTCAATAGACCATGATCGTTATACTTAATGATTGTGTGCTGGCGTTATTTGATCTCCTTTTTGAGCTTCACCTCAACACCACAATGTGGCGCGGAATATGAGTAGCATTGATGACGCTTTATAGCAGGGTTTGTTGTTCGTAATATTTCAATTTCAATTACAGCAAGAGTCAATTAAATTAATTAAATATATATGAGCAATATCGAACGAAATAATGGCGGATAAAAGATAGTCATCGTATAGTCGCCTAAAAAAATTTCGTTATCTCAATAATATGAGAAACGAACTTGACATTCATGAGCATCGCTTAACCTCTGACTGCTTTCCCGAAAGTGCGAATGGGTACTCATCGTGTACATGTATACAAGTTGCGATATCTACATTCCAAACGAACGCCTTGTTAGAGGAAAATGTATGTATGTATACATTGTTGTTAAGTGTATGTATGTATGTATTGTTGTTAGAGGAAAATATATGTCTGTATACATGACGATCACATTCTCACTTCGGTGAGAGTGCATAAGTGTATACGGTCTCCCCGCCAAAATACCGGCAAAGACGCGTGATCTCGTCTCGGCTCAAATTACACTACTAAAAAAATTAAACAATATTTATTAACAATTACTGTGTATTATCGGTTTTACGCGGTCACGTTGTTATATCCAGCCCGTTGGGACAGCGGCTTTCCATCAGAACTCCGTAGACTAATGTCATTTAAATACAAGAAAATAATAAGGAATTAATACACTGTAAAAAATCAGGGGTGTCAATTTGGTGCGGTGTTAGTGGTTAAAATCTGTGGTGTTATCGGCAGCACCGTTCTGATATCATGGTTGACCTCGTACACTGTATATCGGTGTTAAGCGATTTTTCATCAAAATTTAACACTAAACCCAGTGTTTCACCACATCGCGCACAATTTTGTCATGAAAGTACACTGTTTATCTTCTGATACGACACCACTCTAATGTCGTGATTAGTTAAATCCGGTGTAAATATATGCTTCGAAGGCGCAGTTGAACTCACCGACTGAGTGCTATTTCAATTAAAATTATAATTCATTTCGGCAAACAACTTTGGAGATAAACAGACTTCAAGAATGAACCCGGAATATTTATTAACGGCATGTTAACGCCGTTCTGAGCGAATATCTTCCGAGTGGCGGTGTTAGCTAGAAAGGAATTTGCGTTGCACTTGTTCGGTGGTAATTTTTCACACATGACGGTGTTGCGCATATACTGAAATATACGACTTAATGTGTGAAATTTAATCGCCCAAAATAATCATACATAAATTCGTTTGGAGTCATAGGATACACCGAATGGTGTATGAGAACTCGTATACTAATATCATTTAAATACAAGAAACTCATAAGGAATCAATAGCGTAGTGGTAGAGTGTCGGTCGTTAGGTAGGTCGTTAGGTAGGTCTCAGGTAAAATCTCAGGTAGGCGCAAAATTAATTTCGACGGAAAAACGTCCGCGCTTCGAAGCCGGAAACACTCGTGAAAAAAAATAATTTCCAAATTTTTAATTTTTTTTTTTAAATGGTTATTTAAGGGTCGAAAGTGCTGAATTCGTCGATTGGAGGATAGTGGGTTCAAATCCCGGTCAACGACTTATTTTTTTTTTTTTTTTTTTTACAGGATTTTCAAAAATGATGGAACAACTGTTTTCAATTCATTCATCGATCATTCCTAATTGCTAATTTGTAAATAATAAAAAATATTTATTATGCCAATTTGACCGGCGTTTTTCATTTGGCTTCATTGACACGATAAATGCGTACAAAAATAACGAACTTAAAGTGTGTTATTATAACACATTGTAAAGTGTTAGAATCCACTGTAGAATCCGTCCTGGTGTCAAATCGGATGAACCGCAGTCTGGTGTCAACTATCAATACTTAACACCGGACAATCAACACCAACAGGTCACACAGAGCGGGGTGGACCACTATAGAATTCGTGAGAGGTGTTGAATTAGTGTTGAATTTAACACCACATTTTTTACAGTGTAGCGCATAGCGGTAGCGTGTCATTCGTTAGGTAGGTCGTTAGGTAGGTCTCAGGTAAAATCTCAGGTAGGCTCAAAATTAATTTCGACGGAAAAACGTCCGGACTACGAAGCCGGCAACACTCGTAAAAAAATATCAAAATTTTTATTTTTTATTTTTTTTTTTGTGATTATTTGAGGATCGAAAGTGCTGAATTCGTCGATGGGAGGATAGTGGGTTCAAATCCCGGTCGATTACTTTTTTTCTTGCAAAATTTACAGAGTTTTCAAAAATAATGGAATAACATTTTTAAATTGTTCATCGATCATTCCTAATTGCTAATTTATAGATCATAAACTATATTTATTATGCCAATTTGACCCGCGTTTTTCATTTAGCTCTATATATGCGGGCCCACGCTGCGATGAATCTAAGGCCAACGTTACAATCGACGTAGGCCTGACGCTTGGGTGTAACGTTGGGCCGATATTACCATGCCGACGTTTATCGGACGTCGAACCGAGGTTCTAACTCAGGCGATCATCGTTGCGCCGAGATCAGCCCGACTCTAGAATCGTATACATGGTGAAATGTTCGATAATCGTGGGACTCGTGACAAAAACAAGAATTTTTCTTAATCATTCCGCTAAAAATTCTTTCATCAGAATTTATCTGATTCATACCAGTAATCTCGAAATATCCAAATCGTATGATACATTGAAATAATTAAAAAGAGAAAAATAATCTCTAACGACCAGTAGAATTACAGGAGCGGAATTTTATCACAGCGTCTCTTCTCTTATCACTTATCATGTGTTGATGTGCCCTCAATTCCTCAATTTCAACATTTAGAGTTATATTCGACTCATGAGATTTAGCAATCAATTGTGCAGAGAATAACGAAGCACGACTTAGCAATTTTACAAACGAAGCGTTATTAAATGTGACTTTTTCGACACATTTGTCCCTGAGTAGACATCATACGATATATATACCAACTTTTCGGAGATTAAACAAAAGGCCATTAAACTATCGGTTCAGGCAATAACATAAAAAGGCAGTCTTCGGTTGTCAACAGGGTTGGTCACAAACAGTCAGTTGGTAAAGTCGGAACTGTTGCCGTCAGTCCGTCTCAAGGAAAATAATCAAAAATACCATTGTAACATATATACTTGATCATCACGAATAAAATAGATCGTATGTTCTGTAATACTCGAGTTCGAGATTTACTCAACCTTGGCAATCACCCGCAAACCCATCCTCGAGGATTTGAACCCCACGTGACGAAATTCGCGGGCACAACAATGTAAAAACATCATACAATTGGTGGAATTAGCCATGTGTTATCACGTTATCAACTTACCGACTGTCCATTCTGCACTTTCCATCTCGAACACGACAGCTCGTTTTGAAATCGTCGAAGAGCTTGAAACATAGCTTGTCACGCTGACATTCGCTCAGAGCATGATTGCACGTTAGAAGAGCGTCGACCGGATATGGATCCTTGTCTGTAAATTAAATTTTAATGGAATAATTGATTTTATATTTTATCAGATGAATCGTCGATAAAAACAATATCGATGTCTTATTGACTGTAGGCACTTAAGAAGCGATAACAACCGGGCGCATCTACGATAAAAAAATTATAATAATGTTTATTATAACAACATATAGAAATAATAATTTGTCAAAAACTTGTACTGAACAAAGTGCACCGTATTCCATACAAATCAGTTTTTTTTATCATCATTATAATGATTCACATCGTCACATCGTCACATCGTATATATACACAGTCTTTTCGAGATCTACTTGAATCGAAAATTAATAAGAAATCAATGCTATCGTTGGAAATAAACCGACTGAGAAAAAAAAACAATGAAAGAATCAATGGCGGAACGAATGGCGGATAAATGTGAGGAATCGAGATCTGAAGATGCAGAAGCGATGGTGGCAGTGGGAGAAATCGAAAAACGAGAGAGACGGAACGGGCGGTCGAGAAAAGGAGTTGAAGGGAATGGGATGGTAGAGAGCGCGATAGACGGAGTTTATTTTATTCATTTGAATAAGGAGAGCAGTAGAATTATATATATTTGAGAGGACGGGAGTTTATAAGAAGAAGACTAACGCTTTTACAGCTCTCGTAGGATCGTATAGCTAAAGATCCGAGTGAATGGAGATGCGAATCGCGAAGGCGGGGTTAGTATACGAAAATCGTTTGTGAACGTTCAAAAGTCTCGACGACAGGGACGAGAAAGAACCCTCTGAGAAAATGGAACAATGCATCCTACGGATATGGAAGGGGTTATAAAAGAGTATCAACGGAGACCCAGGGGAGTCGTGATGGAGATATCACAGGTCGAGGGACGCATCCCTTGCAATGTATATCGTAATAATTTTCACTTTTTTCTTGCTCTGTCGACCTCTTTTTCTCTCGTGCGCAGAAAGGCCATTATTATTATTATATACAAATAAATTATTTAAAAAATAACATACTGGGCTAATAAGATGTGACACAGGGTCAAGAGATACAGGAGGCTATACGAGAGAGGGAGGATACAAGAATCACAAGGAATCATAACGTTCTGTTCAGAAGAAAACAATTGAAGAATTATTAGTGCGTGTAACGAATTCTCCGGGAGGCGCTTATAATCATTCAACAATGTCATGTGATGTGAATGTATTTAAATCCATAGAGGACATATAAGATAAGAATTAACCATAAATGGCAAACAAAAATACGAGACTTTAGAAACATCTTGCCTAAAAAAATTGCCAAGTCATCATTAAAAATGGAAGAGCGCGTACAAGAACCGACTAGAATAAATGTAATATTTTTGAAATAAAAATCGTGAAATTTAAGTCAAGTAACTAGTCTCCCTAATGAAAGAGCTGAAAAAAACCGTGGAGCCTCTCTCGAGAGGGTAAGAGAGGAAGAGGTCGAATCACTCCATCTCTCCTTCGTCCTAGAACCGCAGAAACGACTTGAACGTTTTTACCCTTGCCACAACGATCACCCTCCTCTCTCTCTGTGTATTTCGTTCTCTCTCTCTCTCTCTCTCTCTCTCTCTCTCTCTCTCTCTCTCTCTCTCTCTCTCTCTCTCTCTCTGGTGATATATTCATTAATTAATGCCAACCGCGATGCGGTATGATCACCGGCTGTTTCCAGTTTCCAAGATTGTTCTCCTTCCTCCCGAATACCACTATTTATGACGCACGCCATAGACGCGAGGTGTAAACGTCGTCTATTAGTTATTAATTAAATAACGTTAAACTGAAAACCAATCTATCAGTTATTTCTGCACGAATCAAAACAGCAGAAAGCAGTTGGAGGATGATTCGTTTCGAAAATAGATGTATAGACTCTGATAATACGAACAATGAACATTGCAGCTATTGTTACAATGATAATATAATTACGCTTTTATCATCGCGCATAACTTATTGATATGGATTGAAGCATGATGGGCCAAATCTGTTTCATAACTTTATTTGTAAAATTCGAATTTTTAGCATGAATCGATACCGCGAGCTGCTATCTTCGTGAAAGGATCTCGAGGGGCAATAGACCGATGATCGAATAATGAAACACACTCACTTATTATTAGCGAATGATATATCTGCATTTATAAGCATTCATTCATTTTGTGAGTGAACAACGAACACCAACAACAAATGGCCCAGAAAGAAACTGTGAAGTTGGGTGTTCATGCGAACGCTTCGGTAATTCTAAAGTCGGCTCTCTTGTGTGTAGCCATGTAGGTGATAACACGCTCGGAGAGGTCACTACGAGGGAAATATTTACCAAACCGTGCTGGAAAATCTATGCGGCGATAACAGTGAATTTCTAAAGGTACCAAGGGAGGGTTATTCTGAATCAGCAAAAGGAAAAGAGATGTGGAAACAGAAGTGACGGGATGAGAGGGGTTGGGGTTTTGGTTCGCGGTTTTCGGTAATCCGTGATGAGCTTTGACGAACGAGCTGTTATATGCTTTCTCGATTCTACACTACGCTACTGCGGATGGCTCTCACGATGAATTGGAATCAAAAGGGTGAGTTTTGTTGCATCGATCCCACGCTGCTTTTGATACCCGATGCCGCTATCGGCTGTATTATACATGAAAACAAATTTTGGTCACACTGATTCGTCGGTTACGTGCGGCAAATTTTCACTCCCTCTCTCTCTATCTTTCTCTCTCTCTCTCTCTCTCTCTCGGCCGCTCTTTATTGAAAAGCAAATTATAGAATCCATGCTGGTGGCTGGATGAGCAACATGAAGTACGAGAGACAGAAAGAGAGAGAGAGAGAGAGAGAGAGAGAGAGAGATCATCCAATGGACGATGGACAGCGCGATTAAAATCAAAATATGTGAAATTTATGAGCGAACTGACGAGTTATGTCCACGGAAATGTATTTAGGTGATATATATTCAAGAAATATATATGTAAATTATAGAAAACATTGGCCCTATAAATATTGATTAAATACATATTTTCCATGCATGATACATATTCTACATATATTTCACGTACCTAAATAGTATGTTTTTTATTATTTTTATGGCACGATATTTGTTTTTTCAGAAAGTGCTCCCTCAATGATAAGAGTTCTCTACTTCAATCCTTTTCTGTGCAACAACTTCGTTTAAATATCCCGCTAACTTCACAATTTGTTTCTCATTTTTCAAAATTATGCTCCGTTCTGTCGCATCTTACATTTACTTTCTAAATACGAATAATTATTTAATTATTTCAAAAAATTCGACGTTCTGACGGAACATTGCCGAGTAAACGAAATACTATATTACCTTTTTACTTCGTCCTCTACGTTTCATCACTTAGATCGGTTTATACAATCAAATTAGGCATTCTCCGATGAACATTTGTTCGTGATAAAAATTATTTTTTGCCCAAAAATAACTATATGATAGATCTAACCACCGCGAAAAAAGTAACTGCAAAATAGATTTCTAAAAATGATAAATTTTCTTTCTGCTTCTGATTTTTTATTGAATTGGTAACAAAACTATTTCAGATTTTTCGTTTCAACGCTGAGTTTCATATGGTGTTGACTTTATGTATTTTTATGTCGGTATGGTAAAGGATATTTTCTATAGTTACATCAATAATGAAACATTATTTTTCGGGACGCTGAGCTGCGAGAGATCGGGCGAACGAATCGAAAGCGCTCAAGGATTATTACAGACTTTTCGTTTTCAACATGGAAACTTTCGCGATTCGTTAAAATTTTTTACCGCTTTCCCAATGATGGCCGCAGATACAGTTGAACGAGCCAGTTAACAAGCAAAGAATGAGAAATTCTCAAAGGAATCTTCTGCAGGAGTATAAGATGCTCGTTCACGAAACGGTATATCCTCGGTTGCATATAAATATACACAAATATGTTTCAGCGTGATTATCGCCAGCACGAAGAGGATAAAGCAATAAGCATCGAAAATTTCCCCTGTCCGGCCACTTATTTCGGCGATAATTCAAGATTTCGTTGCTCACCCTCTTATCATTGCAAGCAAAAACTTTTGATTATTTAAACGGCCGAAAAGTCCCAGGAAGTATCATTTGCAAGGCAGATAAAAATATCACGTGAGAAAATGAAAAATGTACTGGGAAAAATGGGACTGTGGCAAAAAAGAAATAGGCACTTTTTCTCGAATCCTTCATCGTTTTCGAGATTTCGGATTTTTTCTGTCCAAGGACCTTGCTCATGGCTACGATCGTAAATCAAGGTACAATGAAACTTAAAAAAAAATTCTGTTTTCAACTGCAATGAGTGGCTTGCACATATGTGCCTTTGAATCATTCTAATAAGTTAATCATTTTTCAAATACACAAGAAGATATAGTGAGAAGCAAAAAAAAAATCGATTTTTGCGATTGGTAAATCGTGACTGCATTCAGCGGAGACGGAATTTACAAATTGTTTTCCAAATACAATTTATTACTGCTATTGTAGTTCATTGTGCCGATCGTAAATCTGAACTCGGACAGTTAGCGATGTTTTTTTTTTTAAATTGAATACGTATACATTTTTTGTTGTACTTACCCTTCTTGTGAACATAAACGCACGGATGATCGAAGAGAAAGTTCTGAAAACTGTTGCATTCGGGATCCACGTGGGGCTCTTTGCAGAGGCACGTAGGACGAAAGAATGGGAATACTTGTAGCGTGTGGAGTGCCGCTTGACATTTCGTTACGGTCACCGTTGAGCAGGCCACTGAAACATATACGACAAACGAGGCATATTCGATTATTTCGATCGATATCATTAAAAAATTTCGGGAATAAATCCTAAGCTTCCTTTCTGAAGTAAAGAACTTTGATTTGATGAATTGATTTTTCAAGAGGGATGGGGTTATATTTATATATACGGTGGAAAGATGACCACTCGCTGGCTTTTACTGATGTCGAAGAGATCCTACAATTCTTGGGGAGAATCAAACTGCCCCACTGAATATATATATATATACGTAAGTACAGCAGCAGCACAGCAGGCGGTACGACTTTTTCGTAGGTTCTCTGTAACCAGCACACGAGAAGAGAAGAGCCAAAGAGGAAGAGCTCTATCTTAAATTAAACATTAACTAGTATTTTAGGAGAATTTTACTTTTCACTTTGTACCAGTTGGCGAGCGTCGGTCGTTCTATTTGTCTTTTATTTTTTCGCATGTGTTTCTTCTCTTTTTCTCTCTCTCTCTCCACATTTGTATCCCTTGTTCATTCTTATTTTCTCCCAACACCATCGCTCATAAGCATTTTATCTTTTCATCCCCATTTTTCTTCATTCTATTTTGCGCAGTTTTGCATTGAGCATCCCCGCTTATTTTCTCGTCGCGTAGATCGAGATGGATTCTCCGAGAGTTAAATTAAAATTGGGTCATGAGGTACACAGCAGGCGCAATGCAGTCAGAGAAAGGGAGGTCGAGGCAAGCATTGCCCAGCCTCATTTCCGTCGACCAGGAGCAACAGAGCAGGAAAAAAAAAACGAGTGATGAGCTTGAAGGCAGGCTTGCATAATGATTCCCTAATATATACACACACACACACACACACACACACAGCGATCGCCTGACCACACTCTTGGAGCTCTCTGAACTTTGGAAGTATATCGAGAAGAAGGGTCTAGCGGAATTCATAATCCTGGATTGATGAATACTGGCATGCTGGGTCAATCGGATATAGAGGCAACAGCGGACGTGAGAGAACAATTGAATCCATGTGCGAAGAGTGTACAAGAACGTGTTGAAACACTGGTGGCTCGCTCATCGGAAATCAACGCTCGATTGAAACGGAGCGTCGGGTGTGTTACTATATCATATGTACCGCATTCCGTATAAAAGTCCCAAATGGCATCTGTATCACCTCAATCTTTTTTTCTCATCCTCTTTTATCGATACTCACCACTCGTGTCAACCCTGTTTTACGCTTCCTCCTTTTACCTCATTCGATCGATCTTTCTGCGCGTACAGATATGCTTGACCACCCGTCGAGAGAGGCTCGTGCAAGGGCGCGCGAACGAAAACTAACCCAACTCAGCGAACTTTGTCCAATAACTTTTACGTGGTGGTGTTCGGTAGCGGAGTGGCCGCAACGTTGACATAAACTCTGCCACTCGTTTCACCACACTTTCCGTACTGCCCGGATAACCGAATAAATACACTTGCCCTCGTTCACGTCTAACTATACAACTATAATACTTTCCAGTAGGTACTATCCAATGAAGTTTTTCTGCACGAAATTCGTGATCCAATCTGATTGTTTTCGAGTTAATCTCATATATGTAATTCAAACTTTTATGGCATCTCTTTTTGATTTCAATTGATTTCAGACTTGAGCGCATCGGTTTCTTTATCGATTTTCCTCAAATGGTTTCCCGTATAACTCCAGATGTCCCGTCAAAAAATTCGTACAAATATACGTATAAATAAATTCACGATCGTCGAATCTTATGCACCTTCTCAGTCCCGAATAAAATACATAAAGCCGCAAAACGATGAGTAGGTCAGAAAAAATGCGACTTGAAACGCAATATCCTTGTGGATGAGAATAATTATTGATAACTCAGATGACTTAATAAGCTTTGACTCAATATTTCAAGTGACATTTATTTATACATGTATTATTTATACATTTATATAGAATGAGAGAAAACGGGAAGGAGAGAGAAAGCGCTTGGCAGGTCATGAAAAAGTTGGCGATCAAATCGAAATAGACATGCTACAGAGTAAACGAATTATATTACAATACGATGCAGAGAGGTGAGAGCGCGTTGGTTGCGCGAAACAGAGAAACAGAATTAACGAATGATGTATATAAAGTAAGAAAACTGAAAAATTTCATCCGTGTCAAGCCTTGAACGATAGAACGATCAGTGCAGAATGAAAATGAATGACCAGCTAATATGCCTGTCGTGACATTAGCTCCAATCACGTCGAATGAAAATCACTTTTTCGATTGTGCATAGCTGAACTGTTCATCTAACGATCAGTAAATCATACGATCTGACAAAAATGAGAAAAAATAATTAGGTAAAAAAGATTATGTGAATTTGAATGTTTCCAACAATTTTACGATGTTTGATGTTGCCCCCAATAAAAATTGTGAGAGAAAGGTAAAAATAAAACAGATGATAGCACTAATCAATTATGAATAGAAATTTAAATTCCGATATGCTGAGAGAATAAAGATAAAGCTAAGAAGAGAATAGAATAAAGCTAAAAGAAAAGAAAAGACGAAACCATCCGATCCACCTATTTTGACTTGAGCATTTTCGTGAAAATATTTTCTCCAAAGTTTCACCATTATCGGCGATGTGACGTATCACCGATAATGGTGAAACTCGCTCAACGTCTCTGATACCCTTAATGCTCAAGAAGTCCTCAATAATCCTCCCTCAAACATGCCAAAATTCTTGATTACTATAGGGATCGAACTCAAACACAGCAAATGTCTCACGTCAATACCTTGGAGTCTCGACCGTTTATATGAAAACCATTTCCCTAGCGTAATCAACTTTGGTGATGATATTCATCCCATTTGGTCCCGGGATCGAAAATAAATTGAAGCAAAAAGATAGTACTGCCGATATCGAGTATATCGTCGCGATCCGTCGTCCTGTTTTCTACAATAGTTTTTTATCTCACGAATGCGATAACCACAGAAGCAATTTGCATGCTCGACAATCTGCTTCTTATGCATATTTCATATACAAGTTAACGGAACCAAAATAATGAAAGAAATAATAATTATCAAGATATAAGCCCAGGAAAGTGGAGATATGAAAAGCTGTGTCGCATAGAAAGAGGATAGAAAGACAATGGGAAAATGCGCAAACAGCCCTGAACGTTTTTTAATGAGTTTTATTTGAATAAACAAACGAACGAAGGAACAAAAAATAAGAACGAGTAGTGAGAGCCCGTAAAAGAGAAGGTGGCCGGATAGACAACAATGCTGATGCTGCAGATGAGGACTTTGTTCCCGAAAAATGGATGAAAAGGAGAGAAGTGAAAAATCGAGAAAACAAGTACCTCGCGCTTTGGTGATATATCCTGTTGTCGCTCGTTCAGAAACGTATCGTTGGAGAGTCGAGGAACTATAGAGGCGTCACGCTTTCCTTTCATCCAAAATGAGAGGGTTTCTCGTATATAAGCGAAATGCCAAAACCAACACGAAAATAATCTGTCCGA
Source organism: Rhorus exstirpatorius (assembly GCA_963564615.1). NCBI lineage: Eukaryota > Metazoa > Arthropoda > Insecta > Hymenoptera > Ichneumonidae > Rhorus > Rhorus exstirpatorius. The sequence continues at coordinate 10,519,969 of OY751316.1, forward strand.
CTTTCTTTCAACGACGCATCATTGAATGTGTCGTGTGTGATATGTGAAATGTACAGAAATCAAACAAGGCTTGAAGCTTCATGAGTCACGACGTTTTTAATTTGTTTTTTTTTTTCTTATCGTCAACATATTGTACCCATTACGTCCTAGACAATCATCAAAACATCCATTTTTTAAAGGGATCTACAATATACAACACGAGATGACAGATTTGCGCGATTACATAGAGCAGAATGGCTGTGTTAGTCCGGATAGAATGTTGTCAACCAAGAAAATCTGAGCTCGGTGGTAAACCGATCTGGAGAACCTCAAATGCGACGGGAGCGTCGAGAATTCACGTCCCTGGCAATCATGCGGTGGCATCTACATTCACTGGCTACAGTGTGAAGTGATCGCAAGGATCCTGGTGACGACGATGGAGATAGGATATTCTCTGTAGTACATATACATACGTATCTACTCGTTCTACGGCAAATGAGAGCATCAACGTCGTTGGTCGGGGATGGTACGACAGCTGCTGTCGGTGATTCAGCCTGACGCAAGATCGGTAAAGCAACACAGTATCTCACATGGAATCCCGCTCATGACCAGAAAACGCCGCAGAACTGCAAGTTGGAAATGGTGAGAATTCACATCGCAAATCCCTGTTTTCGGCGTTTAATTAGTCAGAACGATATCGCTGGAGACAGCGAATGAGAATGCAATTACTTGTCGTGAGCACAGTACTGACATGATATTTAAATGAGTACTGAATTGAAAAAATTATTTTACAAACTTGGATCATTAAATCGACAGTAATACGGGACGGCTTGTGATGCACCGTATGTTCTCATTATTATAAAAAAATTAAAACGATTTACTATTGATTAGATACCGTCGAACGGGACAGATTGAGTCCGTTTATGAGGAGGCCCAGCCATTGGGTGATTAAAAAAACATTCCTAACTAGTTCTCTTGTTATATACTCTCTGCTTTTCCTAACGTGGTTGCAATCCTGCATCATGATGGGCATTACGTTTGCTTTTTTTATTTTTTTTTTTTTTCATTGTTCTGGAGAAACTTTTCTTCTCGAAATAGATAAGTCGTGGAAGATGGAGAAAAAAAGAGACAAAGAGAGGTAGAGATTCGTCCAATCCCCTGGTCTTTGTGGTTTCTAGGTTCTACACGAGGCAGCTTTAGCCAGTTTGCCAGCACGTCAGTATCACACTGGATATCTCTCATTCCCAGATACAGGCAAAACACCAAGGATAGCCATGGTGGTGGTAGCGGTCTCCCGAAAATGCAAACTTCGCGGCCAAGTCTCGCTATTGGTCCACCGCATACACCCGGTGGTTCATTGCCAAGTGACAACTAACTTAAGTATTTCCCTGTGCTATATGAAACTTGTCTGTCCAGTGATAGTTCGCGGCTGTTTGTAGATGACGAAACGGCGTTGAACGTGGACCAAAGTTGGGCCATTCTATACTTAATACTCCATCATGCAGTCACTGGAGATGGCAAAAATTTTTACGAATAAAAGTAGCGAGCAAAATAATGCTTTGAAAATTAATTGTAACCGTCAAAGCCAACGATGCATCGATATAGTCCGATATAGTCCGCGTATATATAAATTGAGCAAGGTCATTCTTGTGATATTTCGTATGAGAGATAATTGTGCGATAAATAGTCGTTGACATGGCGATCGATCGAACAGCAACACTGCTGGTTCTCACGATCATGTTTCTATATATGTTTATCTTTCTTCATTCCTCGTGGGTCATTTAGTGCTTCTCGTTGCGTTCGCCATTTTTAAACCACAGGAGCAATGATGGCGTAAAAAAGACGATAAAACGAGAACAAAATATCGAGAAAGTAATGCGCAAGAGATACAAAAATGTTGAAGTCACACAGATGGCGCGGATTGTCATCAGCTGTTGCACTGTATGAGTCCGCGTAGAACAGAAGGTCACTTCGGCATTCAGTTTTTAGTATCAGTTGAGGTAAACTACATTCTCCCGCTGAGGTGTTATTTTGCACTGCAGTTAGAATCATAGTTTCGGTGGTCTGGAAATCCAATTGGGACGTTGTCGTCACGTGTGTGGAAATACAAAGACGAAAAAAGAGATGAGATAAAAAATTTATATCTATGACATCCTTTTTTATATCTGTCATCCTTCAACATTTATGCATTGTGACAGTCGCTATATTATTGATTTATTGTGCCGATAGTGCCCTTCCAAACACTCTTAAAAAATTTCATTTTGTTCCCGATTCAAGCAGGGTCTGGAGCTTCTCTGCATGTTCAGGCTTTATTATTCATCGATGCATCGAAGCATAGAGGAAACATAAATGAAGGTAGAAACTGAAAAATTGCTACAATAATGAGACCGACAATGGCAACACTACAATGGCACGCTTATTCAATCTTCCATGAACTATACATGCATAGACACTAATTTATGTTTGAGCGCGTTGCATGGAAGAAACGCAGCATCTCTCTCATGCATTCCAACGCAACGCTAAGTCCTTTGTGCTACTCGGCATGCATGACGCTTTAGCCCAACAACGTACAATGTGAATTCAAACAACGAAGGCTGGCCGTGCCCTTATAGCTTTTATTTCCGCTTCTCCTCTGCGTCATGTAGCACCTCTTCAACATCTTTTACCCGAAGCCCCCTTCGTTCTTCCGCTCTCTTCTCCGTTCTATCTCTTCAACCTGCTTATTAATAGAAAATAAAGTGGTGCACCGCGGGGGTTGATTTATCCCGCAGTGTGCATCATTCTTCATTACCGGTATGTAGGTAGTTTTATGTAAGATAGAACATTTTCTTTAAAGACCGGCCGAGATCGTTGCTTTTCTTGATTCCTTTCATATTCAGCAGAGACAACCGCATTTTATCCCACGTCACTCGATGCATCTCATTATTCGTAAGAGGATTTGAATCGAGTTTCGCTCGGCATACCGACCTAATTGCATATATACTTATAAGATTCGATATATACATAAATCATACAATGCAAATTAAATTTTTCTAGCGCAGCAAATCAGTTGAGAAACAATATTGTGTTCCATAATGTTAAAAAAAAAAAAAACAAGAGTGATCAACTTGGAAAAATTGATATTTTATATTGTTTCAATTCTCTGAATACATACGAGAGGGTGTCCCGTAGATCAAAACACCTTATTGCACATTATAATTATTCTCGTAATCTCTCCCGTTTATTTCGCTTAACAATTGCTTCGGCTATAGTCACCGGACAGTGTATTATTGTATATATTGTAGATATATTATAGTGCATATATTGTATATATTGTATATACAGTGTATATACACAGTGTATATATTGTACTTGGAATTTGGAAGTAAGTCGAAATTCCTGAGAGAACTAACGTGATGGTGTCAAGTGCTCAGACCACATTATTAGCCGATTATTATATATAAAGAGAGTAAATCCTTTAGATACGATAACTTGAATAGCGAACTGTTCCGAATGAACATGAAATTGCAAAGCCCAAATGATCATAGCGCGACTGGAAACCCGAGCTATGCAGGGGAGACCTCCCAACGAGCATGGATATGCTAATGCGGTCAAATAATCCACGGCGAATGTTATCCCAACCTCTCATCTCTCGCTCATATACAGTGGGCGTACGCATATGCACGAACGTGTATATGCAGGACTGAAAGAGGATTCAGGGGAGTTGGGGAATCGCTTCATTTTCCCGGATAAACGTCGGGCTGGATTGATTACCAACAGAATGACGGTCATGGCTCCCGGCTGCCCGAGTTCAACGAGCGTCCAAACCACGTTCAATCTGTCATCAAGGTTGAGCCAATAGCATCAGCATAGAGGGAACCAAGTGAGTGAGAGAACATGGTAGTGATTCGAGCAAAAGTATGAGGTCACCATGGATATAGAAGTTTGCTGAATGGAAGTGGCTGGTAACCGCCGCGCGCAATGGCATCAACGATGATGACAATAGCGATTGCCATATCCCCCGAAGTCTGTCAAGTAAATATATATATATACATATTTAATCGCCGCCTCCATCACCATATATAAAAAATTAGAGGCCTACATACCGAATGTCTGATTTGAAACGGATTCTTCAGGAATTATTTGGGTTCGGGTGCAAGGGCACAAAGGACCTGAATCGTACATTATACACACTAATACATTGTACTCAATTGAGCGAAAACAGAGAGAGAGTGAAGAGTAAATTATCACGGCCTCCCTTTCACAATGTTTTCATTGTCCATTCTTTATAATTGGAATTGAAATGATAGGATTAAATTGTTATTTAAAAAAAATTTCAAAATGGAAGGAGGCAAACTAGTTGGTTCTACACGTTCTCGTCTTCCTGATGGATTGCAGCATAGAAATTTTTCAACCGTTGGCGGTATTTCTGCCTGTCCAAATGCGGAGTTTATTCAAGCAAGCGAAATAAAATTGCGAAAGCTAGGCGTATTGGCTTCAGACCCCCCATAACTGTGGAAGTGGAAAAGAGTGCGAAAATTTTCCATACGAAGAATAAAGCAGAGATGCAGAGAAGCAATGAGGGAGTGGAAAAGGGGACGTACTAGAGGATCCCCGTTGTCTATGCAAAGCGTAGCTGCTTGCGTATTCGCCATCCGCGATGCTAATCGAGTATGGCCAGCTGTCGGTCAACCCCCGGGGTCATCCTGCGGGGTAGCATGCGCGATAGATTGTCCAGAACAACGTCGTCCTTTTCTCTCGGCGTAGTTTTATCTCTTCCTCTATCCTTTCGCTTCCTCTCTACGTTCTTTGTCTCTTGAGCTTTTCTCGGACTAACTTTTCCCATTGGAGTTGAAGGTCTACAGGCTAAAGCTCTCCTTCATGGTTATGCTTCTCCTGTCTTGCATACATACTAGCAGAACTCCATCCATTTTTTCCCAATTTTGACTTTTTTTTTGGGTTTCTGACTCATACTTAGTCAGCAATTATTTATTGTTCATTTTTCCAGCGAAAGATGAATAAGGTTCGATGACGTATTCGAGGTTATGCATTTATCTCAAATCGATTCACTTGACCCTCGATATAGGAAACCTCTCATATCCAAGTGCAAGATAAGCGACAATATTTGGAACGTTACAATGTAGCGAGGAAATTTTTAATTGTTTGACTAGTTGATTCAATTCTAAACAGTCCATGGTATCATAAAAAAAGTTTTACGTAAAGGTACCTTAACTTAGAAACTCGTTTTTCCCCTCTCATCGATTTTGAGTTTGTAAAACGGTTTCGCGATGAGAAATTCGTTTGAGCGAAGACGCCTCATATTTTTTTACACGAAACCGGGAAACAATTGGCATGCTGACATGCGATATAAACGAGAGAGTCTGTCAGTAGGGAGCGCCGTCCTGAAGTGTATATATCTATACACTGGCAAATTCTGGAGGAGGTACTGTTTCTTTTCGTTGCTACGTTCACTCCTGCCTGCCTTAGACAACCGGGGAGAGAAAAAAAATGGAGGGCGGGTGTGCCTATCAAGCGTTTAATGGGATTCACGCAAAAAGAGGTTCTCATAGCAGCAAATGCCCTAGTAGACAAAGAGAATACGAAAATGTATTCTCCATCGCCCCTTCCAGTCACGCATGTATCGTCTCCACGGATTACTCGGTTATCCCTGAATCTACTACTCCGAACAAAAATTCTTTCGGCGTGTATGATATTAATTAAAAATAATTGAACAATTGAACATTCTCGACGGGTTCGAGATGATAAAGTTCCAAAATATTAGGCTACCAGTGTTATCCGCTCATTGACCGACCAAGCTCATGTATCAATACACGTATTGGCTCACAAACATGGTAAACGTTGAAACAATGAATAACTTGAAAATGTTAATTAGATAGGTGAGAAACCCCGGTGTAATATCCGGTGTCGATTTCTCACGCATTCTGTGTATACTGCATGAAATCGTTAATTAACGGTGAACGGTGGGTATAATTAAAGTGAAAAGGTCGACAAAAGTTCCTAGTGCATATACATCAAATACGAAACTCGCCAGCCTTCATGGATATTTTCTATTGTGTTGGTAGTGTCACTTATAATTCAATTTTCCACAATGTATATGAACGGAAATAAACGCAACAGCGTCACGTTTTAGCTCGAACAGCTGGGAGCTGTTGAATTAAGTTCCCACGCGCAGCCATGCCATCGGCCAGATTAACCCATTGAATGAATTTATTTACAAAATAATTAACACTCATGCGAATATTGTAGGTGTAACCTCAATGAACGGAAACTGAACAACACCCCATATGTCATGCTGTAAAAATTGCATAACTTTACGTAAATTCTGCACTGTATACATTATAGCACTAGACATTGAAACCTTCACAAAGTGTTGAACGGAAGGATTGGCCGAAAGTCAGCCAGCGATGAATCAGAATTAATTTAAGCGGCGAGGAAAATTCTCTTCTCTAATAATACAAATAGCTCGGTGCCGAGGCATTTGCGCTGGTGATGGTATAACCGTTAGGAAACTCCTGCAGAGTTTTAGTCGACCACGAACGCTCCTACATCCTGCCCTATATGTTAGCGCCTACTGTACAAGAAATTTATATAGACAAGCGAATGTTGAAAGACAGAGAGAAAGAGAGAGAGAGAGAGAGAGAGAGAGAGTGAAAGAGCGATTCATAAATCCAAATAAACCAAAAGCTTCAAAAGCTGAGGTGCGATGAAAGCGATGGGCACAGGGCTTATGCGTCTCTTCTCTTTCCGGACTGTTCGAGTCATTTATTCTTTTCCTTCGTCGAGCTCGTCGTTTACTTGGCTATACCGCACAACATCCTTCTTTTTGTGACCGCACGCTCGATAGAACTTTTGTCAGTGGAAGTTCGCGCCCGGTTTTTCGGACCGCACATGAGAAGGGTTGTGTGTTCGTCTCGTGATGGATGGGGGTACCCCGTGCTTGTGTCTGTGTCATGCCGTCGATAGAATTGCCCGACGAGTAAAAAGAAAATCGACATGTAGGAGACATGAATATAGCAAAAAGTAGAGCAGGACTCGGAAAGATGTTTTTTTTTTTTACTAAAAATATAAGATTCGTGACAGTTTTGTGGATAATTGAATCAAAGACTGTGGTATGGCACCCTGCATTGATTCTTGGAATTACTTTGAATGACAGCACTCTATGGAATATTCTCATAGACAAGTGGATAACAAATAGTTGTTCTTCTCCCAGAAAAAAAATAATCAGTTTTTCAGGGAGAATGATAGGAAGTATGTGGATCGGAGAACATAGATAGCGCCCGCTTGAAATGTACACGTGGAACACTACGCGTAACGAGATCTTATGTCTCCACATTGTTCATCCTCATAGCTCCGTCCAATGCTATTCGCTAATGCCCTGTAACAAGTGCGACAAATAAGGATAGAGAGCGATAACTGAGAGCCCTTCGGCTTGTTCGATGGGTTTTTTTCCATTACTCGTACCACAGGAAAAATACTGAAACGCATTAAAGAGGAGAAGATTCTCGAATTGCCAGGCATATGACGGTATATATAGCGAGTGGAGAGCTGTGTCGGCAGTGGAGTAAAGTAGAGCAGAGCAAATGACCGGACAAAACGACCGATCACTGCAGTCTGACTCGCTCCTTGCCTCGAACCATCGACGTTCTGTGCCGTAATCGTAAACTCTCAACTTCTTATCCAGACACAAAAGAGAAAGATGTCGAATCCGGGAAAAGCGTGTAGCTTTTCCAAGCGATGTTTGCGCGAAAGAACAAGTACGGAAAATAAATCTGTTTCTGAGATAGCGTAAAAAATAAGCTCTACAAGGACCGAAAACTCGACGAGAAATTACCTAGAGAGGCACAGAGATATATTTGTCAATGCATATTCGGATAAGATTGGTTCTCGTCATTTTATGAATTTCGAACCATCAATAGACCCTCCCATAAAAAAGGCGTCAATATTATAAGAGATCCCTTCGATCTTCATTCACATAGAAGCACATATAGAATTATTACTTCGAAAACCCTTGATTCTTCGCGAAAAATCGCTAGTGAGCGAGAGAGAGAAAGAGAGAGAGAGAGAGAGAGAGAGAGAGAGAGAGAGAGAGAGAGAGAAAGAGAGAGAGAGAGAACTGACTTCGCACATTTTCGAAGTCTTGATTCTTTCCTCGTCTAACACCTATATAAATTGAGTGCTATAAAGCTAAAGAAGCCAAAGGACTTCATCTGTCTCAGCCGATATGCATGTTTGAATGCGGTTTGGATTCACGGGTGTTTGAGTTCATGATGAACTCTGGATTTTATAGATACAGCTTTTTTAAACATTGACTGAAACTAAAAATACATCCTTACTATGACTATGCGGATTCTTAACGGTGATTGATTGGTTATAGTCAAGAGCATATAGTCGAAACAATAATTAATGTATCTGCTGAAACTATATTGTCGAGTTGCAATAACTAATATACAATTTGTTCTGTAAACTCAAAAAATGAATTCGAGGTATTCTTTAACCATAAATTCATGGTTCCTATTATCATTTTTTTTTTTCTCTCAGTGCACTGTTTTAATTTCCTGGTGTACTAATTCTATGACCAAGGACATGCGATTGGTACACTGTAGCGTAACTCGACAATTGAAAATTTATTTCAATGGGCAGAAGCGCGTGAGGTAAATACGTATGAGAGAGAGAAAGAGAGAGAGAGAGAGAGAGAGAGGAGAAGTGAATGCAAGAAAAATAAAAACGTTAGGAGCTGATGTTTTGTAGTAAAAAAAGTTTCAGGGGATGTTCTCTGTCCTTCTCCCCAACGCATCAGCAGAAGGCAAAAAGCACTAGGGAATGGAAAAGGGCAAGTCACTGGAGATACACGTACAAGCCATAAGATCGTTGGGAAAGCTAGAAGTTCGGGGATCCGTCGGCAACTCGCGAGACCGAGAGGGAGAGAGAAAAAGGGAATTGAGAGGGTGGAAGGGATTCAAGGCGTATATGGAAAGTCTGGGTGGAATTTCCCGGTGGAATATATAGAATTTTTGAAATTCCCGTCGGAAGTTCCGTCCTCGCGAATTCAGCGAGATAGGAAAAAATGCAATCGATTCTAGGCTACGTAGAGCAGCAAGTTTGGGTTTGGTTAAGCCGAAAAATCTCCTATAATCGTCCTCATTGATAAGCGCTGCATTTCTGTGTTATACGGAAATAAAAAGGTGATATTTAAAGGGCCAAAAAAGTAGCCAGTATATTATCGTGTGCCGAACGGACATGGATTCATCGTACGGGTCACATCTCGTTGGTAAGTAGAAATGGACAGATTTTCGTTGGTTGTCAGACACGTTCGAAAAAATCACGGAATATTTTCCACAACAGTTTTTTTTTTTTTTTTTTTTTTTTTTTTTTGCGTTAAACGTACAACGAAGTAGTGAGGACTGGGAGAAAAAAATTGCAAGTTAATTGAGAGCATTTGGAGAGGGAAAAAAATACAAAATCAAAACAAACACTGTAAACGAGAGAGATGCGTCTTCGTGGCTAGGTGGAAACTCACTACGAGAGTTTTGCGAAATGCGAGTATAGGTAAAGGGCTCTCTCGGTGGCGGCAAACTTCAACAACTCAATTTATTAATATACTCAATCATTAAACCCGGAGACTTCTGGAAAAGGCTCGCATCGTTTTTCGCTTATTCAAACAACTTCAACCCTCTCGTTTTCAGCAATTGCCATGACAATTTTGTGTGTGATTTAAATGTGTGTGTGTGTGTGTGTGTGTAAAAAAAATTATGTGCGCCATACGGAGTTAAAGAGCATAAACTTTTTTTTTGCTACCAAGAAAATTGTGACTATGTGAAATATACGAATATAAACATTTTTAATTTTAAATACAAGCATTGAACAAGGTAATATATTCGAAAACAACTCACCCAATTCAGGTCCACAGACTCGTGGTATTATTTGCAAAATTGCACTGCAAGATGCATCCTCAAAGCAGAGCTGTCTGGCGTAGAGACAATTGAGAATGGCAACGGGTGTCTTGATGTTTGGTCCTGGAACAGTAATTGAAATTTACCTTAATTTTTCGTCGAACGGAGAGAATATACACAATCAAATATTATACATTATATAAGACTGCGGCAACTTTGATTAAAACCTTCTTTTTAATTGAATTAATTTAACTAATATCAATACTTAATTAGTTCAATTTAATTAATTTAAGCTATCGTCTCTTCAAAAAATGGTCTTCTTGTTACGCTATATTTAGTGTATAATGTCCGTCATATATATACGGACAAATATATTTCACATATTTACTTCTTCAAATGTATTTTTATTCTATTCGGGGAAACCAGATCGCGACGCGACACAAGAGCATTTCTAACTAGTCGGTCTGAGATTTTTACTCGTCGTGAGATACATGAATTCATGATACTCGCGCATAACATGCTGCCATTTAAATATTCATTTTCACAGATACAACGGCCTGTCTGGAAAAAAATGACCCACGTTCGGTTAATTGAAATAATCGTCGTCTCCGCTCGACCCATTTAAGTCTCCGTTGTTCACAAGCTCAAAATGACAACTAGAACTTTACCGATCATCAGGAAGAATATAAGAGGGAACATTGTGACACTTAATCGATCTTCACACACATAATTTATGTGAATGAAAAAGTGATTAAACAAAAACCAAGTGAGGATTTCTCATCATTTTAATCTCAACCGTGATAAATTATAAATCATAGAAAGAAACGAAATTTTTTACTCGTATTAAAATTTAATAATATAAGTATCATTAATAAATTGGAAATTAAAAAAAAAACAGGCTTGAAATCATCATAATTTAAATTCCAATAACGAATAAACCATTTTATCGAATAATTTAGCAGAATTCGATTTGAGATAGCATCAAAATTAATGTTTACATTTTTTAATCACGAGCTTTAAAATATGTGTGAATATACTATACCATTAATAAGTTATTGCTGAAGTTTGATTCTTATACTCATTGAAAATCAGGTTGTCGTTTTTCGTATCGAAAAATAGTCGAGCACGAGATATGCAAATGGCCCAAGAATACAATCGATTTCAGAGAGTTCCCATTGAGGAGGGATTCGGAAGCATTTTTACGACCCTCTCGCACAACGAAAGTCGATAAAATAAGCTCATCGTCGAGCAGTAATTAATTGCGAAACTCTAGCTGTCGGCCAAACGCTCTATAAAGTACAGTGCGCGGCGTGCAATGAGAACCGAAATAGTACGCCCTCTTCGTACCCAGTATCTGTCTAGTTTTTTTTTTTTCAACATGTTTTATGTTACTCAAAAGAGCATCAGTGATTTATTCAAATTTTTCAGCCTACTCCATTCTCAGACTGTAAATTATTTCATAATTTTGAAACGTTATACTTTAAATAAATACAACTTTGGGTAAAAAACGATATTGATAAAAAAAAAACCACATATTTTTTTCATCATAGAATGAAGTTCAACATTAAGAACACGTAAAAACGATTGAAGATCATGTTGAGAATTTTGATGTAGCTTAAAGTGAAAAGAGAAATTCCAGGTTTTTGAAAAATTAACCTCAATGTTATATCAAAAGCATGAACAATTAAGCTCAAATTATTGATGGAATAATGGTTGCTTAGATTTTTCTTCCTCAATTATTTTTTTAGTCTCCATCTTGCTCCCATTCTTCATTATTCTTAGTTATTTCTCAATTATTTGTCTAGGGTATCCAATAGTCTTGGATACTCGATCCATTGAACATCCTGTTGTTACTACAGATTTTTGGACGGTGTAATATTTCGAAACTATCGAACAATTTATATAGTCTCAGAACAGATGAAAATGAAAATCATGAAAAAATACGGATGCTTTTTTCCATTGGTATAAAGAATATTTAAAAAAAAAACAATCCAGGACAATTAAAAATGTTCTGGTTTCTTGCTAAGTAATATGAGATGGAATATCTCATATGGTATAACATAAACGTTATGGTATATACGTATACGTATCTAGCAGATATTGTGCTGGAGGCTGGACGTATGTATATACGTGACCAGCCGCTCGCCCGTGTATTTGCCCTGCGGCTCGTACGGCTATCCTCCCTGTGGGATCTTTGATCGAGACTCTGCTCTCGAACTGCTGCACATCGGTAGAAAAAAAAATTGAAAAAAAGCAACTGGAAAAATGGGTGGCATATTCGCAGCCAGAAGGAGAGGAAAATCGTTTCATAAAAATATGGAAGACCGAGAGATAGTAAGTTCCGTTGATAAGTCGCTTTTTTTCATCACATGACAGTTACAATATTTGTATATTTATAAAATTATTCAGATGACAATATAAAGTCAAAGAATGCTAGACGGATGCACACAACAATTATCAGAGTTTTCCAATCTTCGAACGAGAAAAATAGCCTCGCACTGCGTTCAACCGTGCAAGTGCACTTTTGAATATTACGATTCAATTTTCTCGTCTGGAAGGTCGTCTTTCAGTCAAACACATGGAAAGAAGTCGCGTGGATATCTTTTTTGTTTTTTTTTTTTCATGGTCACGGGAGAATGACAACCGCATGGTTTATTATTATCCGCACCATAGTAACTGATAACTTTCTCGGACGTGGTAGACTTGGCAAATTTGTAGCGAGCTCGAAATGGGCACTTTTTTTCCGCAGTTCCCCTACGCCCACGGCAAATAGAGCGGGAGCTGGCTGCAGTTATTCGGCCAAAATTGACCGGGTCGAAAATCGCGGACAAAAATTGAGATATAGACTAAAAATGAAAACGACCGAGCTCACCCTAAACGAGGATTATTTTCACGAAACACACATTTATTTCATGTATCCATATCTTATATTTTCACGGAACGGTATCACGTTTGAGCATCGATATGATGTATTTAGTGAAAAATGTAACCACCGTCCATCAGGGATCTTTCAACGAAGGTTGGGGGAGAGGAGGAGGCATTGAATGGCCAGTTTTATTGTAAAATTTCTATTTAATCCAATATCAAGTACGTTTAGTCCGAATCAAGCGAAATCCATGCTTTTGAGTGCATATTGATACTGAATTTTTCGAAGTCAAATTCTCACCATGAGCTCTTTGAATGAACTTCATCCTAAGCTTCATGGAGGAAGATTGCTTCTGTGTCGAAAAATCCTACTGAATCCCGCAGCCATAGTCGATTTTCACTGTGACAGATCTTCTTTCTCATTCCATTTCTTCGTTCTATTCTTCCAAAGGGGAGAAATCCATTTGAGTTTTTTTTTTTCTATACTGTGCCCTGATATATTTAATTATCTCGCTCCGTTCATATCCCTCAGAGCGGCGACGAGCCAGACGAGACTGTTACTTTGGCAAGAGTGAGACGAAAGAGGGACTCGTCAGCGGGCGAAGGGACCCGGAGGATTGTTCGTCGCGATGGAATGGCGGAAAAAGATGTTCAGATTTTTCTCCGTATTATCCTTGAGAACCAGCAAAATGTCTACGTGCAGAGAGAGAGAGAGAGAGAGAGAGAGAGAGAGAGAGAGAGAGAAAGAGGAAACGTCGAGAGGTCTGCAGATAATTCGGAACGGGAAAACTTATACTCTGGAATATATATAAAAGTCTCTTTACCTGCTACTATATTTCTATATGTGCTCTGTAGCGTTTGGCTTCTTCCTCACTCGCACTCTCTGTCTTATTAAATATAGATCCAATCGAGCAATTGGTACTTCCGCCTCGACGAGTCCGTCCATTACTTCCACTCGAGTTACGCGCTCTCCCAGAATCTCGTATCAACTGGATTTATATACATAAATATATTTTTAAACCCAATCCTCTTCTTTCCATTTTTTTTCCAATATGACAATAGATGTTTAAAAAATTGCCAAAAATAATCGACCTGACTGAGGCAGATGTGACCCAAGAAAAGGTTAAAATAATTACATGGATGGATACAACTTGAAAATGATAGCTAAAATCTGAGATTCACTTTTGCAAATCGTTAAAATATAGAAATTATACTTCGAGCTTCATTCGAGAAAATCAAATGTAGTAGTACCCGTTTCCACGGTTACTCACAAAGTTTTAGAGCAAGGGGAAAAGGAAAGCTGGTACACTGCTTTTTCACCCCGCCGCGCGCGCAACTGTTTCTTCATATTGTTTCGTTGTGCAGGACAGATCACACGTAAATAGGGGGAAAAAAAAAACGTAGACAAATAAAAGTGCGAGAAGATGCGAGAGGGACGGAAGAGAAAAAATCTTTCTAAGGACGACGATATTGGGGGGGGGGGGGGGGGGCGCTCCGGGAAAAACTAAGGAAAATCGAGGACAAAATGCGGGAAATGAGAAAAGAGAAAGAGGCCGACAAAAAAGAGCGAGCGGCAGAAAGAGAAAAAATGGCGGCTCAATCTATGCTGCAAGTTAACACGCAAGACAAAAACATTACCGGAAGCAAAAATACTTCACTTCAATATCAGGTGAGCAACGTAGGGTTGGGAACGGCAATTTCCACAAGAGAATTGCAACGCCGGCACTAAGTGTAGACAGGACAAGAAGAATCAGCAAAGCGTGGCCAATTAATCAACAGAAATACGAGCTACCGAAAATAAAATACACCCGAAAAAGAGAATTTCCGCTGGAAGCACCCAAGGTATACTTAGAAATTAAAGCCACTGTGGCAGATATTACGAAAAAAAAAGGGATCAACACTTTAGAGAAGCACAGAGCCTTCGTGGTTCTGCCTTTGTGGGGCTGGCAACAGCCATATCAATGGTGCTAAATGAGGAGGAAGAGCTCAATAAATCAATCCTCCTCGAGAATCTATGTGACGCAGGGGAGCTGCTTACAGATCTGCAACACTCACAGTCAGTGTGCAGGAGAGCGTTCATGTCTCCGATTCTGGATAAACAAATCCGACCAATAAGATATAATGTCAAGACAAACGAGTGACTCTATGGCGCAAAACTATTGGAAAAAATGAAAGACGCAAAAACAATTGACAGAACGGGACAAACTCTTAAAACAAAGACATTTCGAATCGCTTAAAACAAAAACAATCGGGTCATTCTACAACACATTAAGGTGGCTCATCAGTGAATTAAAAAACCGGCGATACGAATGAAACTT
The DNA here is from genome assembly GCA_963564615.1 of Rhorus exstirpatorius. Classification (NCBI taxonomy): domain Eukaryota; kingdom Metazoa; phylum Arthropoda; class Insecta; order Hymenoptera; family Ichneumonidae; genus Rhorus; species Rhorus exstirpatorius. The sequence continues at coordinate 10,535,021 of OY751316.1, forward strand.
CGGGAGAGTGTTATCTAAGATGCAATGAACGCTCTCTCAAAATTTCAGGGTATGTTGCCAGGCAAATTATTGCGAACGAGTAATTTAAAATTACCCATTTTAGCATGGGTCTTATGGCAGTTGATTCCATTTTCACCGGAAGTGACATGATATCTTTTGATAAAGACGAGAGTTCTTATTCAAATTTTGAGTATTGAAAGATGAAATCGTGAACTTTCCAATGGTATTTAAAAAATTGTGTCTTGCCAGGGATTTTCCCGAGAAATTTAATCGCGAAAGTCATCGTGTGTGCAAATCTCGGATACAATATATATGTCTGTCATTCTGCACGCGAGGAAACATATGAATATCAGCTATCGTTTTTGACTTGATTGCTCTGACAGCGTTAAATACTTTTGTCAGTTGAGACTTTATTTATATTATTTATAATAAATTATGAATAAAATATCACGGGAAACGTCATCGAAATTCATAAATTTTATTTAGACAGAGTATTTAGAAAATATTATGATAGGTTTATGATTTTTTTTTCACGTCACGATTTTTGACTAGTGCTGTCACTGATGGGCCGCCTTAAAGGGTACAAAATAAAATTTGACAATCCCCCGATACAACAAACCCCGCCGATAGAATCGAACTACACATCACAAGAAAAGAACAAACTTCAAGTTGACATCGATTCACTACTATAGGGAAAGGGGCCGTCAACCAACGCGAACCATGTAAAGGAAAATTCGTATCACTATTTTTCTTAAGACAGAAAGCAGATGGTTCGAATAAGCTTATCATAAATCTGTAAAAATTAAACGAATTTATCCCAACAGCTCATTTCAAAATGGAAGACTGAAAAACAGCGTCAAATCTTATATTATCAAACGACTTTTTGGCCTCAGTAGACATAACAGACGCCTATTTCGCAGTAACTACGCACAGTTCGTATTGTAAGTTCGGTTCTTAAGTCGCTTATACGAGTTTAACCGTCCCCCATTCGTACTTTGCACGGCTCCCATGATTTTCACCAAAATTATGAAACCTGTAGTTAATGACTTACGCTTCAGGGGTCTATTATCAACAAAATATGTATAGATGACCTACTGCTGATAGGCAACTCTAACGAATCCTGCGTACACAACGTCATCAGGGAATCGATAACATTACTAGAAAACGTGGGTTATACAATTAAGTACCGAAAAATTTCACTCACGCCGAGGAAACGCTTTACATATTTCAGATTCATTCTGAATACGGAAAAATCCATGGTCGAAATAACCGATAAGAAAAAAGACCGCTCAAAGCTTATGCTCGAAAAGTTCAAGGTAGGAAATCGATACAAGATAAGGGTTATAGCACAACTGCTCGGAACACTGCAGCATTGTGCTGGTCGGGAATTGCGTATACGCAGTAGCGTATACTGCAAAAGATTAGAATGAGGAAAATATTTATCCTTATCAATAAGCAACGGAAATTACGGAAAAAATATGACCCTTAGAGACTGCGGATCCGAAGACGTGAACTGGTGGAGTAACAACTTGAACAAGGTTAACCCTATATTGGAACACTCGCGTTCTGATTAGAGATAAGCTCAGTCGCGTTTATGACGGGCTGGGGAACTTTTACTGCAAAGGGGTGAGCGCACAATGCCTGTGGAGTGAATTGGAAAAAACAAATCACGTCAACTATTTAGAATTAACGGCCGCACTATTCGTGCTGAAAATGTTCACCACCGATGAACGTAACTGCGAAATTTTTCTCTGAATGGAAAAAATCACTGCAATATGTATCGTATGTAAATAAAACAGGGCGAATTCGGTACCCGGAGACTAAATAAAATTGCACGCGAGCTACGGCAATGGTGCGAGGAAAGGGGAATCTGGGTATATGCGACGTACATCCCGACATATATCCGACGGTATATGCGAAGTATATTCAACGCACATCAACAGTAGTGGAAGACGAGAGAACAATCGAGTGAAAACTTAAATAATAATAATAATAATAATAATAGTAAATTAAGAGACATAAAAAAAAATCATATTACATGTGGTCTTCGAAGAACGAGGCTCGAAGTATAATTGTATGCAATTTTATATGAAGAGCTTCGTTTGAGAAGATACCTTCCACCCCTGTCGAAAAATACCCAAATATATACTCAGAATCTTCTCGAATAGGTGCAAAATATTATTTTTTTTTTTCTCGGGGACAAAAAGCAAACCCATTCTAAAAATATGAAGGAAAAGTTGTGCGCGCGTTGGGGAGAAGAGGCAATGTAGGTACTTTTGTTTTCCCCAAGCTCTAAAACGTTGTGAGTAACCATGAGAACGAGTCCTACTACACTTTTGATCTTCTCGAACGAGGCTCTTCATATAATTACGATCGAACTTGACAGATAAGTTCGTTTGATCGTACAATAAAAGAGCGAATTTCTCTGTCTAAAGTGCGTTCTTCTCTGACTAGCAGTTCCCACACGTTCCCGCTATATCATGGATGTAAATCAGGACCAAGAGAAAATTCATAATCTAACCTTTACATGTTACACCTGTCCTCTCAACGATTTTTTTTTTTTTTTAGAATCTCTCGACAACGTTTCGATCAAGTCGATAATACTGAGTACAAAAAAATCAAAACTACAAGTTTTTCTATGCGTTTCATCTTGTTCCATCTCTCACTATGAAAATAAAACAAAAAACACTTTCATTGATCCGGGGATCAAAGCTCCAGAACTCGTTTTGCTGAAAATCGGCTATTTGCAGTAGGAGAGCCGTAGAGTAGAAAAGCGCGTCGAGCGTGTTACATTCTAGATGTGTTACGCTCAAGCCTCACACGTTACAACCCTCGCTTCCCGATATACCCGTTCCCGGATAAGTGGGCTTTCCCGAATCACTGGTTCGCTCTTCCTGTTCGAGGCAGACACACGAAGAATGTACTGCAAGCGATCGAGCTCACTCGCCGATCGCAACACCGATCGTATGCGAAATTCTCTGCTATGTATCCGTTGTTCGCTATTGGACTCGACATAAATCGGGAAATGTAACGGGCAAATTGTCGCCAGGTTGTAACCGGAACGGGGAATGGGAATCGTAATCGGTGAGTGGATGGGAACGATTCGTTAGAGTGAGAACTACAAGGTGTGCAATGCTCGAGTTATCACTACTGTTACTATTACCATCCTATACGGGTCAAACTGTAGGCTATCTATCGCCAACCTATAGAGTAGAGAGATCAAAACATACAAAATTTTCCTTCCCCCTCGCTCCCCTTCTGGCTGTACCATATCCAACGGATCGACGTACCCCTAGAAACAATGATTTTCAATTATCGGTTCATCGAGAAATGCGAGCGTCATCCAACAAAGGATATACGAGGTGGAGCGGAAGGAGAGAGAGAGAGAGACAGAGAGAGACAGAGAGAAAGAGCATCAGAGAGGTGTCGTCCCAGTTCGTGTAATCTGCCATCACGGATCATGAGATATTATCGTTACGGGAAAGCGCGGCTCGTCGTCGTTTCCCATCCATATATAGGAGTGTATTTATATAATGTACCTATATAGTATGCTTGACTATGTCTATGGATGAAAAATACATGGAAATTTGGGGGACCGCGTAGTTCGATGTCGTTCAACATTGAATTCCGAAAAGTGTCATCGTCCGCTCTACATATAGACATATGTATGAGACATTGCGCATTACTCTCACTGGATATATTTGTGCGGGCTGTCGCATGACGATGATGAGTGGTGTATATCATTAAGTTGGTTGTACTTAAATGATGACAGCCGTTAGCCCTTCTTGAAAATACATTCTGTATGTTGATCTTACAAAGAAAGGGATCTATTTGATATTTTTATGAATAAAATGTTTAAGTCACAAATTTCCCTGGTATTATAATATAGTTAAAGGTGTTTAAATCATTTACTGAAAAAATCATAAATTAATTGGTAACAGCACATGCTTGTCTCGGCAGATGCTAATTTTGACGTATTGCATGATAGGCCTTAATTTTAATTAGAAATTAATGAGAATAACTTGATAAAATAGAAAATAAAATAAATATGTCGAAAGTTACATTCGTGATAACGGTGTTTTATCGAGACAAATAAAAATTGGCATTCTTTAGAGAATAATACTAATAAGGTTGAAGTAGTTTTCCCACTAGATCCGACGGCATTGCGAAAGAACATCGTGCAGTCGATATGTATAAAATTTTCCATCATAAATGTGCTTGCTTAACGATCCAATTAGTAACTGTCAACTTGATCATGAGATGTTTGGAGGCATGCGTGGGTATAGTCGTAACCACATTATTACTACAATTTAGTGGGTACGTGGCGTTATATATTATATATATAGATATATCTCGACCATTGTAGCGATATATATATATATATATATATATATATATATATATATATATATATATATATTGCTACGATGGTCAAGAGACGTAATATCAACAATGTGTACCGAGATCTGTACGGGCTTCGTACACAACGTCGTACAAACTGACTCGTGATTCTCCCCATAAACATCTGTAATAGTCCGAAAACCCGAATTTCCCGTCTGCGAAATACTTAATAGAGCACTTGCCCACCCCGTTACATATACATATACGAGACGAAAAATATTTTGCCTAATATAAACTATAACTGAGATCCTCCATGCAATCCCTTTTCATCGCTGTCGGTTTTTCCTACACCCTCGAAAATTCAAATGCAGGCCCGTTTCAATGGATCCATGCGAGTATATCTACTTCTATATGTAGAAAACGATTCTAGAGATCCTGCGGAAGAGTTCGCGCAATCGAGTCATGGCCACAGCAATGTTTGAAAAATACATGAAAACATCGCCCTGGGAAATCAAACGAAAGAGAAAAAAATTTGGTCCTACGCTGTGCGGGGAGAGAATCCTGGACTTGCTCTGTTTTTTTTTTTTTTTTTTTTTTTTTCTTTTTTTTCAAAGCCTTTTCATCCCTTCCATCTCGGTTATACTGATCCATTTTCCGACTTACTTTCACTTCCTTTTTTCAATATATCTCGCTCGAATTTCTTTCCCGCTTTATATTTCATTTTTACGGTGCTCTACTAATGGCATAAAAGACGTCCATTCTGGGCTTAAACCGTCTATACGCGCCCTTCTGCCTTTAGTCACCAGATATCCATACAACCACAAAAATATTATATGTCTTCTCGTCACGTTATAATGGAAACCAGGTCAGAGCACACTGCACGTTGAGATGTGGCTCATCTCGTTTCACCTCGGTCCACTCAACGGCCATGTATCGATCGTTTCAATGACTCGCGGTTCGTGATAAATAAATTTTAAAAAAATTTCTCACCGCTCCACCTACTTTTCGGTCGTCAAAAATTTCTCAATAAAACTCGAAAGATCGAGAGTATGTAGAGGGAACCGCCTGTCGAATCGAGGTCATTGACCGAGGGTGTATTCCATTGCACGCGCAGTTTGCATCAAGCTCATCGCTCTATCACAAACGTTCGTCCTTTCGAGTCTATTTCTTTTTACATATAGTCATTCGGGACGATTCGTTTTCATCCAATGAAAAGTTTTCGACGAGATTAATGCATTTTCAACTAATCTGCGACAATACTTCATCTGGTGTTTTACCAAACATTGAATGGCCTTCGCTTTTTTTATAACGTATTGCACGAACCGAAAGGAATTATTCACCGCTCGTGTAATGAGTAATTGAGTCGCATTATGGGAATAATTTTTTTGTTGAATTTTATTTAATTAAAAAATTTTCCATTTCTGGAAAGAAATGAAAAATGCGATGCCGTTGATATTTAAAAAAGGATTATAACCGGGTAGGGAATGAAAGGACGCGAGTGGAAACTCAGTCAGAGGTGGTGCCCTTCGAATGCTCCACAAAGAATCATTCTTTCATGTTTTACGAGCTTTTTTTTTTAGCATCGTTGGTCTGCGTCGAAGGCGGAGGGCTATTGTGGACGATGAAGGGGTTGTCCAGGCGCCAGGTTGTCGTGGTTTCCCTTTTTTTTTGTCTCCCCCAGAAAATGTTCACCCTATTTTTTACACATACGTTCTCCTTCTCATTCTCTCCCCCTCTCTCCCTCTCGTTTCGTCTCTATCATTTGATTCGTTCTTTCTTTTTACTTCCTCATCTCACCCTCATCTCGTTCGCTCGTTTTCACCCACGGCCTCTCACACTCTCGCGACTTGACTCCGGCCAATCACGCCACGGATAAAAATCGCATAGTACACACGCAACATTACTCCAGCGGGGCTATACGCTATAGAAACCGTATACTGACCATGGGCGACTTTAATTGCTGGGCATGGGTCGATTTGTCGCTTGAGCGAGCTACGAGAAAATCCGCGCAGCACGCGCACTCACGGTGAGCTTCAACTCTATAACGCGAAAGAGCCAGCGAACGCGTTTTCTTATAGCGATAAAAGACACGAGAAGCAGGCTCACCTTATCAGTCAACCTCGCCACGCACAGGTAAACGCATGATCCCCCGTGACTTGCCAATTTACAGGAATATTCCTAATATTATAACGAACAAAATAGCGCATTGGGCTGACGTTATTTGTAAAAGAAAAAAAAATTGATAATTCACTGCTCGTGATCTGTAAAGTCGGGCATTGGTAGAGAACCTTTTGACCGATCACTATACTATACGTGCGTCGCGAGGATCGTTATAGCAGCATAGCCGAGAATGTAATACTAAAATTATTCAACGATACTTTATATCGACTCTTTATTCAACGCGACTCCGAAAAATTACACAGATACTATTTATAACCAATTGAATAGATTGCGTTGATGAGCTTTAGACAAATATATAAATATAAACAATTTCTAAAATCCTGCCGATTTTTATCGATTCGTGGGATAGGTATGAGTGACAACGTAGATCTCAAAACTGTCAATGTAAATATAAACCCCGACAACACAATAGTTGGTGCAAAAAAAACCTGCATACATACATGCTTGATAGATACCTTTGCAAAAATTTATAAAATGTATTAAAATCGTTCAAAATCCATGAATAATTAAGTAATAAATTGAATATGAATCATCAGCTTATAACTTACAACCCGTAGCTCCGATATTCCACCGCCTGGGCAGGTTAAAAAATGACTTAAAAAAAAGTAATAGATCAGTTGACAGATGAATTTTAAAAAACGTAAAACTTTCGTATACCTGCATCATTGTATTTCGGAATTCTTCTCAGTGATAAAGAGCGTGACTTCTTGGATCTATAATCTATACCGTATTAAGCTTGACCTCAATATGATAACGAGGTAAGTAGATTGCATATCAGCATTATCCGTCATTATGAACGAAGGAAAAAAATAATTATGAATAAGCTTACAGCGGGTTTTAAGTTTATCGCATTTGAAATCTGGATTAGAGCGCGAGAGAAACCCCATGAAAATGGGAAAAAAAGTTTCTGTGGCTTCCGTCTTTTTCCGAGCGACATCCGGTCAGTGTATTTTGGCTTTCTATTAGCTTTGCTTCACCAAGAGACGATAATATCCCATCCAGAAAGCAATAATCCCCTGCCAGCCGTAGCAGCAGCAGCAGCAGCAGCAGCAATTGACCGTTTTCCCCGTTGCCTCGGGCTAGAAGAGACGAGACACAAACCTCTACGCTGGAACTCTGATCATAAAAATTCTCTTTGTATCCGGGAGTTCTTGACGTGTGTATGGGAACTCTTCGAGTTTGTCAACTGCGATCTGCGCAAGAAACGTTCCCCGCCTCTGTCTCCACGTCCTTCCCATCTGCTGCAGAGCCAGAGAGTTTGCCCTCTTACGCACGTCTGCTTTTATCTCGCAAGCCTTTGGACACGCACACGTTCGACAATGAATCGTGACAAGCCTCTTGGAGGGATACTTGAAAATGTGCGACCACATACTGAATTGATTACGCGGTGTCTGGCTACGATCACGGAAGGCAAAGATAACTAGACTTTGATTGCAGTTGAACTTTTCCTTATCTCCCTCTTTTCGATTCGCAATCTTGCGCGAATACGAAATATTGTATTTATATGTACATAATATAAAGTATGTATGAATGCTATGGAATTTATATATGTATAAATGCGTGTATTTGAATCAAATATTTATTGATATTCAATTTATAAAAATATTTCATTTTAAATATTAATAGTTTCATCGAAGTTATATATAAGAGCTGACAAAAAAAATCGATGAAACTTCTGCAGTCAATCTGTGAGAAATGCATGCAATATTACATTATAGTTTCACAATATATATATATATATATATATATATATATATATATATATATATATATAGCTCAGCGTATCAAGCACACAATGTATAGTTGCGCTGCTTTATTAGGGATTTGAGGACGTTCGTGAGCTCCGTTACCAGAACTCTCTCGTGACAGAGAGGGAGAGGAAAACCAAGATAAATGAACAAGAGAAATAGAAACATATAGAGGATGTCGGAAAGTCAGAGCCCCCGTAATTACATGTCGAATGGTTAAGGCTGCGGGGCCAGCCGTGCAGAGCAATGCACGACGACGAGAATCTCGTTAAAGTCGAACGGTGAAATTCTAAGCCTCGCTTCGTTGACTCCAGCTATCTCTCCATCTTTCTGTCTCTTGCTCTATGTCTCTCTTTCTCTTGTCTAGTTACCTTTTCGTACACGTCTAGTTCGGGTGCCTCATTGCATCACGCCACAGACACACACACACACACACACACACACATTTATATATATATTTACACGGAGACGATTCCCTTGGTTCAACTCCCGAGTCAGCTATTTACGATGGATTCGCCGTTAGGCAACTCACGGAGTGGTGTTAGTGCGAGAAAGCGATATAGAGGGACTTTGTCCATTGACGTTACCTCTACTAGAGCATATGCACGGCAAAACCTCCAACATACTTGAGCAAACAGTCCCTCAAACTTGGCCCTGTGGGGATATGCTAGAAAGCTTTTGCGTTTTTCCCATACTCATCCCTCGGACTGTGTGACTTTGTTCGTGTATGTATTTCCCAAAGTTTCCATGAACCCGTAGAAGAGAAGAGGCATATAGTTCATGGCATCGTTCGGGTTTCTTTGAATCTTAGAGAGAAGGTCGATATCCCGGTGACGAAATCATGAAGACTCTGGCCTTCCGCGCCCGCGCCTAAAGCGTATATGTATACGTTATAATGCATACTATTATAATATTTCAGCGTCAATATGCACGATCCCCTTTCCATTCTCAGCTCTGGCTTCGCAAAGTTGGCCTGTCAGGAATCATGAATTTGAGCTGTATTATACTTGGAATGAAGACGCTGCCGCGCGTCTCATGATAGACATGTATGGATTGCATAAAATTGAAATCATTGTTGTTATGGTATTGGAGGATTAATTGCAACTAGCATTTTTACAAATGAAAAAAAAAATTTCATATACCTTTGACCAATAAAAGTGAAATTTAAACTTGCTCACTGCAACTTAATTGTAGGAGATTGAAACCTTTTTTTATTCTATAAAACAAGTCACTTTCTGCATTTTCATTTTCTCGTATTGCCTCGTCAATTACTTGAATTTATATGAGAAAGCAGTGCGCAAACTTCTTGCGCTGACTTGAAACGACTGTAACAATATTTTAGACAGTATTGAAAATACGAAGTAGCAATGTGCAAATTTTAACTTGCAACACTAATTTCCTCCTCCTTTAGGGCTAGATGAAGGCAAATTTCTTGATGATACTTCTAGTTGTCATAATCATAATCAATTGAGCAATTAATGAATATAGATATAATATAATATTATAATATTTTAATCTAAAAGTTAGAACAATTATTTTCTCAGTTTTCAGCACCGTTAAGCGATAAATCAACGAAAATGAAAGGGCAATGAGAAAGCTGTTTGTCAATTTGACCGCAATCGGAATTAGAGTTTCGCGATCTCGACAAATTGAGAAAAAGAGCTTTTTTGTCTGGAAGAGGGACGAGTGAGGAGATCTGAGAGACTCACGGAGCCACACGGAGAAAAAAACATTGCGAAGAAATAAAACAAAAAAAAAAGGTGATAAAGGAACTCGGGTTCGAGCGCGCGTATAGGTAGTTTATCGGCACGCGCGCGTCCCTCCGCGTACAACGAATCGAGCAGCTGTCAGACCTCGACCTCGATCCTCCTGTGCTTATTTCCGTTACTCTCGTAGTTTTACTTCCACTTCCAGCTTGCCAGCAATCCGACTTACGATCTCGTTGTCGTCGTCGTCGTCGTTGTCGTCTCGGTCGATTGATGAAATGTCCAACCGTTAGCCCCCTTCGCTATTCCGTACGATTTTTTACCATCGACGAAAACCGTTTGACAAGACGCTCACAAGAAAGTGAGGTGTAGAGCGAAGAGAAGAAACGAAGGGGATGAGAGAAGCCGCGAAGGAGGAAATCCAGTTGTGAACGATCAACGATCAATCTTGTCGGTCGTGTTGAAAATTATCGAGGACCTCGATAATGACACGAAGGGGATGAGAACGGTTTCACAGGGGGTTGGAGTGGAGATTCGAGCATATATTATATATAACATTGTTACATACCACATATATGTGTGGACGCGTCGAGCTCAAACCTCTGTGGGACAATCTTACGACTTTTCGTCGCCCGTTTACGCCGAACGAATTGGGCGATTCTCTTCAGGATTTCTGTTTCTTCCACTTCTTTTTCTCTTGCATTCATGTCCTCGCGACGATCAGGGCGTACTGAATATTAAAAAAAAAAAAAAAACAATCACGCCAAAGCCAATCGTCCTCTTGTTCATCAATCTTCCTCGTTCCTTCGACCGATGAAGTGTAGCTATACATACACACCAAGCTTTCTCACGTCAAGGAATACATATGTGATGTGTGTAACATCAAACTCGCCCAATGAATACCCAACAAATTTTCTAATGCATCCGATTCACTAAACGTTTTCGTTCTCCAGCAACGTAATTCTCATAAATCATAAATTATCTCTATACTTTCATTAGGTTCCACGGGATTTTCCTCGCCAGTCTTGTTGGATCGACCGACAGTCTCCTTACTGAGATAGATCTCGTATTCTTTCTGATCTCTGTCCGTACAGGATATCGGGAGAAAGACAGGTAAGAGAAGTAGAAGATGGTCTGACGATATATCATTGTAACTCTCTCAGTGAAATACGCGAGGAAACCACCCTATATAGAGGGAATCGAAGATCGAGCGATGGGATCGAAGCTTTCGATATTCTCATTTTCGATATCTCTTTATCTCAGTGCCGAAGAAAGAGAGCAGCGAGAAAAAAGCAGGATCGCACGAAGCATACACCGCAAAAGAAGCCCTTCCAGACTTTCTGTGTCGTATCACCTCTGACAGTTAAGCCAGAGAGTAAGACGAGAACGTTCCGTGAAAACCGTCGCTGGTATATCTAGACGTCGAACGGCGAAGTGAGAGACACGCGAAAATGCAGCTTCGTCTATATATATATATATATATATATATATATATGCTTGGAAAAACTTCTCACTCGCTTTTTCCGAATGTCTCAATCCCAGCCAATCAATCTTCTCTTGATGCGACGAGCGATATCGATTTTTATGCATAGAAGATATATTTCGCGAAGTGAGAAGGAGGAGGTAACGGCGAACAATTGATAATGGCCCGACCACTCAGTCTTCCTTTGTTATATGGTCAACGTCATCACCAGCCACCTAAAGACTAGTTTTTTTTAATTTTTATAATTCACTTCTTCTTTCAGTTTTTTTTTTGTTTTCAGTGTGAAAAGCTTCGATCGTTTTTCATAATTTTCATCAAATAAAAGAATATCCACACTATTGAAGCAACTTTATTTTTTGGAATTTTCTTTCACATACTCAAGAGAAACTCTAAATTTATAAAGCTATTTCTTCAAAGAGAATTATGCGGTAATTATGAGGTAGCAATCGTCATTTTACTTATTTATTAAACTTTCGAATGATTTTTAAATTTCAGGCAACTGATTTTGCGATGTATGGAATGCCGTACATATGGTATAAGCGAGCAGATATGTTTGTCGTATACTGACTGCGTGATAAATTCGAGAATTCACGGTTTGAATTTTAGGAGTCTTATAGACATACGCGAATACGGACATTTTGCGTCAAATATATTATTGCCATTCGAACCTCAAAAAAATGAAAACCTTCTACGAAAATGAAGCTTTCTCTATGAGAAAAGAAATATGTGTTAAAGACTCATTGCATGTGGATTAGGTACTTATAGCGAAATATTTAGGAAGAATATGTAAATCCACTATAAAATAAGATCGATAGCGGCTCTTCTTCACACTATCTATCTCAGTGCAGAATTATTACCCATCCCATATACATTCCTTCCTCGTTCTCTCGTGAAAATATTCCCGTTCATTGTTGTCGTTCTCAACGAATAATAGCCTTTCATAACCGCTTATGAGAACCATTTCCTTAATTACTTTCGAAGCGATAGAGAGAGAGAGAGAGAGAGAGAGAGAGAAAGAGAGCGAGCCGGCGAGGTATGTCGTGGATGGACGGCGCGTTGTACTGCTCGGCGATGCTGTCGCATCTCGAGCGACGAAATTCATTTACGCGAAGCCAAGATAGTCGCACCTCTCTCCGTCTGACGTCAAGTCTCACAGCACTTGACAAATAATATAAGATCAAGAAAGTCTCGAGCAGCGAGCGGAAAATGAACAAAAACAAACTTTTCATTCCTTTGCCCCTTTACTTTTCTACATCGGATCTCGTGGCTCGCTGGATCGGAGCAATTATGCATTGATAACGAAGACGGTCAGGATCTTCAAAAAATAATATTGTTCCGGAAAAAATTGCTTTTATTTCAAGATGCTTTCTCAATTTTATTATCATTCAATGCGTATAGGAATAAACCTTGAATACATTATAAATTCACCTCAATCGTGAGATCTTTTTCATGCGGTACTATAACAGTCGAAATATTTATAAATATTGATCAACGGTATGCTAATATAAGAAGAAAAATTGAAATGGAAATTATTATAATCAAAGTTATTAAAATTCAAATTATCGTTCATTCTGATAACCATTTTTACGTCTCATTAAATTTTTTTACTTTTCTCTATCGATATTACTGCTGAAATAATCGGCCATCCGACTAATCTACCACACTACCTCTAGTCTTATCAACGTCTATGTCACATTAATGGTTACAAGGTTAAATATTCTCTCCCTAAATTTAAGTGGATAGTATATTTTTGGCATGCTTGAGGTGAGATTACAGTGAAATGTCCTAATCCGCCATTTTTTTCATACACTAATACTATGTAAATGGACGTAAACTTTAATATTATAAATTCAGTTTGACAAGGCGTATGCATGGAAAAACTATTGTTGCAGCCGGAAAAACGTGAAAATGCGAGAAACCCTTTGGATTTCTCTTGTCGGGCACTCGTCCGGTGACACTCAATCCTGAAGCAGCAGTATCTTACTTGGCATCGAGCATCGAGCATAGGATATCATACCATCTCTACAAATTCGGTGCAGCAAAAGCTAGTAAAAAAAATAAATAGAGAAGAAAGAAGAGAGAGAGAGGGAAAGAGAGAGAGAAATAAAGAGAGAGAGAGAGAGAGAGAGTAAAGAGAAACCCCAGAGTCGCAATGGGGAAGAAAAATTGAGTGAAAAATTTAAGACTCGTGACCACTGTTTCTCGGGTCAGTGAGGCAGAAAAAATGAAGGATAAAAGGAAGGCATGCATAATCCACGATCTTCGCGAGCTTCGAGCGTTCCAACAAGGGAACGAGAGACTCTATCCGGAACGCTTGAAAGCCCTCATATACCCCGGGATAATGGAATCACGACGTTGATCTGGCATTTTCGATTTAAAAAAAAAGCTCTCGCCAAACCCCTCCTCAGTCTTCTTCTTTTCTCCCCATCATCCCGATATTTTGGTTGATATTCCCCGAACGCACGGTACGTGCGCAAACCGTAAAAACATAACGAGAAGCTCGATGATGCGTGTCAAAAATATAAATTAAACGAAGAGGGTAGAAGATAAAACGTGCGGACGATGGGACGGAACGCAGGAAATCGAATAAAGCAATTATAATGTATTTATGTCGAAATAAAATTTTGATGACTTCCTGAATATCGTGTTATGGATGAGCAACTGCAAAACCACCGGATCGAATACTTCGGAAATCGAGACTTCAGTATTTCGCCAACATGATCGAGAGTCTCCTCCCAAGCTCTTCATTTTTTTTTTCACATTTTTTCTACATTCATCGTCTCTCGGCTATATCCCTCGCCTCATCGCTCACAAACGAGAGAACCGTATACTCACCCGTTAGCTCAGCAGTGATAAAATACTGTATATAAAAGTATAAAACTCCGTGTGAGCGAAACGAGGGAATACTCGTGAAACAAGCGGAAGGCATTACTCGAAGTGGAATACGAGGCTCTTTCTATATTTTTTCTACCATTTTTTTTTTTATACCCCCATCTCAACTTCGTTATCTCTAATAGAAATAATTATAAATATATGCATAGAGGCAGCGAATAAAGCTGAGAGTACTAATCTAGTTCGAGAGATGTATGCTTCCTACCAGCAGCATCGCAGTCAGCGGGCAAAGTTGCGAGTACGAGAGGGCTTTGAGTAAACACAATGGAGGCCACCATTCTCACAGCCTCCCTTCTGCCGTACATATTTACTGGTCTGATATATGTACGCCGTATATACCCTACTGATGTTAAAACTTATCGTATATATTTAACACGGAAATGGGCACCTATAGCCTGTAGTTATTTAAAAACTGGAATACTGGAGAGTAAGGATTGCAAAGAATATATTATTGTTTGCTTGTGTCAGATTTCAGGAAAGAAGATTTGCAAAAGCAAAAGTGTAAAAATATAACTACGGTTACGTTCTTCCGAACGCGTTGATTTTCACTCATTTCTTGTTTAAAAATACTTTCATCGAAATCCAATAAAGCAATAATCGCTCACATTATTGCGGGTCAATAGTTAACATATGTAGTCGATAAAACTATAAAAATAAAATATGTACGTTTTTTAGGGTATCTATAAGTAAATAACTGATGCGGATCGCGCCCTTTTTATTACTGACAATCGAATTATATGTTTAAACCAATATATATGAAAAATACAAAATATTTGTACCCGTGTATAGCAAGTGAATGCATAAGAAATAAAATTGAGGAGCGTGCAGAGGGCTTTGAACAGTGTGGCAGAGGGGAAAAGGTACAAAAGTTGGAAGAGATCTACGACAGAAATAGATCGTGATTCCAGAAAAATGAAATAGAAGGACAAGAGAATTTTTCCGGTTTATATGGAATTGCCGAGGGAAAAAATTAAAAATAAAAACAAAAAGTAGGCAAACGTAGATAGATTGAGAAAGACGCTGAAGATGTAAGGCGACAAAGAAGAAGAAGAAGAAGAAGAAGAAGAAGAAGAAGAAGAAGAAGAGAGTGAAAACGTAGAGGAAGCTGTTGTCTCGCGGATGAGCGAGAACCAATTTAAAAGAACAAGAGAGAAAAGTAGAGTAGGAATATACATGTATACATAGCCCAGATCGAGAAAGCATCACCGGGAGTTCGAAGTTGAGAGAAGAGCTCGGGTGGGTGCCCAAATCTAGGGGAAAATTTTATCGAATATTCAAGACGTGTCTCGACTTACAAGTGCCCACAGCGAGAACGAGAAAAGCAACGAATACCAACCAAAGAAGTACACCCACTATATTTATATGCATAGTCTGCCCTATATGTGGGGTAAAGGTAATCGAGGGAGATGGCAGAGAAGTGGCTCAAGCGGGCGAATTGTCGTTTGAGTGTTGAGAGGAGCATCGTTGAGCATGATGTCTTCGAGATTTTCCTGGTTTTATAGCGGGCAGAAAGCAGCGGGAAGAATAGAAAGCGAAAGGATGAGAGAGCGAGAGAGAAAGGGGAAGGAAAAACGGAACGGCACGCGGCCAAATTTCATGAAATTTTGCCGATTCTCCAGACGTCACGTCGAAACGATTATCGCGGGTCACAACTAAAACGAAAGATGCACAAACGAAAAATCTAATGAAAAGTTTAAAAATTGTTTCGAGAGACGGCAGAGAACGATGAAGAATTGAATATGAAGCTAAAACGTATGACGATATGAGGCGAATCTCGAACACTCGTAACGTCTCGGATTTCTAAAGGGTCCTGATATCGATATATGCGAAGGGATAGGTAAGCTTGAGGAGGATTTCGGTATGGCCGTACTGGATGAACATAAACGTACGGGTAACCTCCGGAAATCCGTGATATTTCGTGAAGAGAGAAGTGCCGAAGAAGGTTATTGTGAGCCCGCACTTCGACGAGTATAGCGTGTGTCCCAAGGGGGTTCCGCGAGAATCCCCAAGAGCGAGCACACGGGAAACACCGGATGACGGCACGGTGGCGGGATGAAGCGGCGGGGATGATTTTCGGAGGATATGCGATGATCCGTAGAGTCTCTCGCGATTTGCCCTGTCGGTTCTGCTTTAATCCCCGATGGCTTACG
Organism: Rhorus exstirpatorius; assembly: GCA_963564615.1. Lineage (NCBI taxonomy): Eukaryota > Metazoa > Arthropoda > Insecta > Hymenoptera > Ichneumonidae > Rhorus > Rhorus exstirpatorius. The sequence continues at coordinate 10,551,522 of OY751316.1, forward strand.
GGGGACTAACTAGAGGACCAGAGGGCAGATGAGGGTCGTTTGGAGGAGTTAGTTGGATGGGGAAGATGAAGAAGGGGGAAGGGGTGGCAGTGAAGGGTTTGCAAAGAGAAATGGAGATGCGGGGCTGGAATATATAGGAAACTTCGGCAGTGCAAAAGGGGGAATAGCGCGGGGGAAAGGCAAAGCGATGAGTGAGAAACCGCCGAATCCTTAGGATGGAATCTCAGAGAATTGCCCCGTCTGGAATATTGTTGTAAGCCTCTGTGTATGATTACGAGTATACTGAACTAACTATCGAATTGAGTAAAAACTTTTTTTCTCGCTCCTAAAAACATAACGTTCACATAATGTTGTTACTTCAGCCATCAAAAGAAAGATATTATCAATGTACCTTGGATCCAGAAAACTGTGAACAACTTTCTTTCAAACATTAATTATTTTGTGGACATTATTTTCTGACCAATACATTCTTAAGGCCCATAGTACTTTATGCCCTCTGTACAAAATGGATTTCACGCAACATGAACCTATATATATATATATATATATATATAGATGCAATGTGTGTTTACAACGAAAATAGTCTGTAGATGGAAATTTTTAATAAAACGAAACGACAATGCAATATTTATTCATGCATGTATATTGTATATGGAGAGGGATCAAACCATACTGATATTCTTTAACTCCTTAGAGAGAACTAATCATAATATATTTAAGCGATTAAAGAACGATCCCCGTGAATCGTTGTAGAATACGTCGACATTATATCGCAATTTTAGAATTTCCCGAATTGTAGAATATGGTGTACAGCAGGATATAACGAATGCACGTATTATGTACATATTATATATATGACAAGCGTAAATTACCACGGGGGCTTTTGGAGGTTTACGAGAGTTGGAGCAGCTTCGCGGAGGCTGCGCTCGACGACTCCCTAAGATTTTACGAGATACCCCCCTCGGGGCAACGCTAGAGAGCTCGCTCGCATCTCACGTCGTATGCAATGTATGCGCTGAACTATTCTTTCTGAAGGAGTAAAGGAGTAAGAGAGAGCAAGGTGCATTGAAGGTGCAACCCAGCCTGCAAACGAAGGACGGATCGGGGGTCCACACGAATATGTGTGTGTGTGTGTGTGTGTATGTGTTTAGATGAACAAACTACGTTTCTACGTTCGCCACGTGGTCTTTTCCGACGTTGACCCTCGACCTACTTGGTCCATGCTAGCCCAGAGAACAAGATAGAGGCAGCTTTCTGCACATTTTTTCTTGCCTCCCTCTCGTATGAGGTATTCACATATTCCAGCATATTCTACCTTCGTCACACCACTACTCTGTAATTTCCAGTCTTAAGGTCCAGTCGAGACTCTCGTAGACGCACTTTACAGTGTTCTTTCCCTCTCTTTCTCTCTCTCCTTTTCCTTCTTCAATTCGCTAAAAGTGGATGCCCTGAAACGCTCGAGATATTCTTACTTTTTTCATGATTGTTTCCGCATAATTCTTTAAATCGTGATTATTTTATTCCCACTTTTGGTGCAAGCGTGTTGGCCAACAGCAAGAATTTTTTTCTCATTCGGAGTTTCATGGAAAAATACTGTGATTCGACATAAACAGGACATATTTTTGTTAAATGGGTTGAAAGTTTTTCGGGGTAATGTATCATTCCTGATATGCACATCATGTGAATTTTTTGTTTTGATTTTTGACCCGACTGGCAAAGCACGGACTGACCGAGTCGTAAAAATTAATTGAGAATTTGATTACCTCGGTCTTCAATGAGAAATTTTATCTGCATTACTCATGGGCTCCGATGTGTAATGATCGGAAATTCTGCACATGGAAAGTGCAAGTCAATCCGAGTAAGACGATCGGTAACAAAAAAAAAAAAAAACATCGCTCATTATCTCAAAATTTTTAAAAAAGGTGAGCAGTCATTGAGATTTTTCAAAAATTCCATAAAATTTGAATTGTTGCAAACAATTTTCGTGACACTTCATACCAATCTTCCTTTCTCTGGTATCAATATTACGAGATGAGGAGACATTTCACGAAAACGAAGCTGCCTTCTTGTGAAAGCAAAAATGATAAAGTCTCCGCTCAAATATAGAGCTCTATTATGTTACGAGATAAGTAAAATTCGCGAGGATGAGTATTTTCAAGAAAAACTTTACCGTGTATACGATGGGATATACTTTATAGAAGTATATATATTAATGCCATTATACGGAGAGGTGAGGTGATCATCGGCTCTTCCGATTTTCGACCCCAATATTCAAGAAGCTTTAATATTATAGTTCCCTCTCACTCGCTCTTTCGATCATCGGAATCTTTTCACGGTTCTCGCCGTCGGCTCCCTTCCGAGTGTATATATACATCGAGATGTGGGAGGTGAGAGTGAGGAAGGACTGGAGAGCTACGTAATCGAAGGTGATTCCAATTTTCTGGCTGCCTTGGCGCTCGACACCCCGTACCGATGCATGATAGCCTCGTTCGCCTTCGACGATATATTACCAAGAGCTCGATATCCGATAATTATTCAAAAGTTTACCCGGCCGAACCGATATACCCACCTCTCGACCCCACGTGCCTCGCTAGTGTTTGCTGAGTAAACTTCCGAGTAAACGAAAGATGAAGGCATTTAGTGTCCACACTGATTAATTACTTTCGATGTGACTCTGTATACGTTGGTATAGGAAACAAAATTGAAATACGAATCGTGCATACATGCAATGTGTGCACTATAGTTTATTGTTTAATACAAGAAAATGAATTAAGTCTCATTGAATAAAGTTCGATGGAAAAATTTATTCGGATCAATCCAAAATTAATCCGTAGAACAGCGAACTGAGTGCGATATATAGGGGAAAGTGGGGGAAAACCACCCGGTGGGGAAAAACCGACCACTGAAAAAAATTGCCTGTATGGGCATTTCCGTGTCAAGGCCAGTGAAAAAAGTTGTATGCAATGTCGCTTCGCTGTCAGCGATACAAAAAACTGGGAGGATAGGGAAAAACCGACCACCCCCAAAAAGTGGCTGTCTGACGTTTCTGCGTCAAAAGTAAGGAAGACAAGACAGAATTCAACGTAATTTCGCTAAAAATGATGAAAAGCGGGAGAGTGGGACAAACCAAAACCACCCCTAAAATAGTGGCTATCGGAAATTTTCATACCAAAGTGAATAAGACCATAAGAAATTAAAGTATGAATAAGGAATCCGATCAGAAATTTAAATTACTAGACATAAGGAAAATCTTAGACCAAAAGCATTTTTCAAATGATGAATCCATGACAGAGTACATTTTCAGCCTTCATTTAGATGGGCCACTCTTCCAATTACCAATCAACGTCTGGGCTGCAGAAATTTAATCTGGAAGATTCGAAATTCACCAAGTTGTAGCCCATCATCCTAAAAGATTATCGAATAACTTTTTTTCATTTTGGGTAGCTCCTCAAGATTCACAAAAAAAAAATACGTTGATTCGGCAAAAAGAGCTATTTTATATGCGCCTCAATATCATTCTTTTGAATTTGAGTTCTGAAAGTTGATATGTTTTTCAGTGAGAAACACGAATTTTTTGAGTAAGATGGTTGCGCGCACTCGCGTGAGCTGATAAAAGCGTGAATTTAAAAAAAACCATAAATAATACTTTCATTTGGGACTCAACGGAATATCTTTATTTCTTTCCAAATTGAAATCTAAAAACTACGAAGGCCAAAAGTGAATGGGTGAGTAGATAAAGTTTTCTTCTCGTACAGTCGCATGCTAAGAATCTTCGTTTAGGCAAAATATGATTTAGGGATGAGGGGGAATGCTGGTCTGGTCTTTGATTGGTTTCAGCGAAAACACATTGAATTCCATCTTTTCTTACTCACTTTGACGCGGAAATGTCTGACAATCACTTATCTGGGGGTGATCGTTATTGCCCCACTCTTCTGGGTTTTTTTTCATCGCTGACAGCGGAGTTAGTTGTATACAGGTTTTTTTTACTACCCTAGATACGGAAATGCTCATAGGCCAATTTCTTTTGGTGGTTGTTTTTGTCCCACAGGGCGGTTATTCCCCACCTTCCCCTACCTCAATAATTTTCCACTTTCTATGCAAATAAAAAATTACGAAAATCAACTCTTTCTCATATCATAATATTTCTAGCACCTCGATGAAAACTGATAGCTATAGAAAAAAAATCAGAATTATTACCTACTCGCAAAAAAAAAATGGCAATTGCTTCAACGTTGCCTCGGGTGTCAGATACCCATAGTGCGGCGTTAGTAATCGGATATGGGAATACAAAATTCGATTTGATCGATCGAAAATGTATATAAATTTGATACATTCATCGGGAGAGTAAATAAAATTAATTGAGTATTAAAATCGACAACCCAATCCGCTGCCATTTGTCTTGTTAGTAATCCGTTTAAATCCATATTGCGTTTGAATTTCAAACGAAAATCGGAAAATTCGTTTTTGTAGTTGAAAAATCGTTTATAATTCGAAAATTTGGTTTTCACGTTTTGGCAGCAAGAACAATAATTTTCGTAGCCCGGAAATCTAAAACTTGGTAAAAGAGATTTTTTTTTGGACACTCTAAAATACTGCAGAAGATTTTTAAAATAAAATTGCAGACGATGAAGAGTCAAACGTGGGTCGGTTTGGCGTGGAATGTCTCACATTTTATGTGTAAACGTTATTACTTTTCGCATATATATATATCTGCAAATTGACCGAGGCACAGTCTACTGAGCTCGGCCAATTCGCACATTAGTGCACGCTGGCCGTATGTTATTTACCTTCTATATCTGCGGTTTTGGCTTATCTCTCATTTTTCACGAGCTCTCGTGCCTCGCACAGACGCCTCTACTTACATGCCTCTGCTTGCCAGCTAGCACACAACCTCAGTGATTTTTCAGCGCCCCATAAACCTCAAGTTTCTCGGCCTGTCGACTAGCACCTCTGCGCAGTCGAGGTGTTCCTCCGCTATAAACTATTTCGCATATACATATTTCAACGTAAAATTCCACCACCCGAGGTTAACTCGATTTTTACTTTCTCCATGCTAAGGTATTATTCGTTCAAGTCGGACAGTTCGTTCGAAAGCTTTTGTTTTATTTATATCGTCCTATCTGCGTGAAAGTTTTATCACTTCTACTTGACGTCACCTTTTTTTAATGCTTTTTCTTTCTCATAGAAGAAGCTTTGTGAGCGAGATAAAATAATGATGAGGAAGGAAAAGTGCAAATTTCTAATTGGCACGCGTTTTTAATTTCCCGTTGTTGTCATTATGTTTCATTACTTTTTTCAATCATGCATTTCTTCAGTTTTGTCATGGTTACTTTTGATCCCATTTGTTCATATATTTCTTCATTGAATTATTTTCATCATTATTATTATTGGCATGTTCGTATTGTTTTGAATTTGAAAAATTTTTGACGATGCATATATACAGCCGCATTTCAGAATAAGGGAATAAATTTACGCAACAGACTCCCGAGTCGACTCTACCCAGATGCGTTGTAGAGTGGAAAATTCATGCATAACTTTCACGGTGGATTCGCTTCGGTGATTAAACTCGTTCAATGATACTGTTATTCTATGTCATATGTGTATCCATATAATAGCAAACTGCGAGTCAAAGGATATTCAGTAGTATATCAAGTTCAATTCTACTTTTCGAAGTCAGCTAGACTGTATGTGAGTCAAATATATACATATGTTGACGATGAAAAGATATAAAGATAGAAAATTTGAAATAAAGTCATGACAAGTACCTCTCGTCGTTCTCGAGTCGGAAATTCAAAATTATTTTAGATCGAAGTTCTTCGTTCATATTCAATCAGAGCCACTGTTTCTTAAAGAGCAATTTTTTTTTCGTTCAGTTATGAATAGGTGAAAAATCAATAATCACAACTCGATATAAATATATCGGATATAAAGATTTGTTTATATGGTGAATAAAAATAGACGATGTATACAGTTTTCGCCTGTCGGAGTTTACTCAGTTCATAGAGTCAACTTTGTGAATGCCTGACGAGTTAGTGAGGTGTAAGATTATGGCTCCGGGAGCATATCAGAGGGATGTGGAGTGAGACGAATTGTAAGAGAAGATTTGTAAAAATTCGACACTGTATACGTTGAAAATTCACGAAAAAAAAAGAAAAAAAAGGAAAAAAAAACATGCATTATGTGACAGCAAGGTATAATAGATACATTGTTACGAAATGACAACGCGGATATTTGTTTTTGGGGAAGATTTATGAATTACAAGATGGTCGCCCTGATCGCTTATCATCGTGCGGCCGCACACCATGACGTTTATCGAGAGACTCCTAAACAACTGATAGGTTCGATCATCAGTTCGTCAGTTCTGTCAATGACGAGCTTCGCTCGTAGTTTTTTCTGTCCTGTGTATTTTTTAAGCTACTCTCCGTATTCATAACAATATTCATATATTTCTGTTGCTTGAATACAGGTCACGATCGTTGCGAACCTGTCTATAGTAAGTTTTTTGTACGGCTGCTTTTTATTGCACGGCACGTACTGGTACAGTATACATAAGCCTATTTTGATTTTAAGCTTGATCTGGTAAACCACAAGCGCATACACAAAACGAAACACCGCAATGTTTCGCTCATACCCTCACCCGTGTAGATATGAGATACGTAACGAGAAAAAAAAGTACCAGGATATAGTCCTATGCGTATATATCGGACGGTCGGTGACAACCAGTTTCAATAACGGCCCCGTTAATCAAATCCACACTTTCCGGCGGTTGTTGGAATTTCGACGGTGGTGATGCATTATATATGTATTTATGTGCGTATGGGTGTGTGTATGTGTGTGCGTGTGTGTGTGTGTTTGTGTGTGCGCGCGTGTTTGTACGGACAAGTTGGCGTAGAAAGAGTTGGAGGAGGAGGTGGTGAAGGGTAGCACCGGAGAGAGTATAGATATGCCATCCGGTCCGGGAATTCTTCGCTTCCTGAACGAGAGAGTAACCTAGGGGTTCTCGCGCCGACCTATACCTCTCCCTTGTTTCCACCCCTCCCACGCCCCGTGGATTTTCCCTGCCCTCGTCGTTTCGTTCGTTTTATTACTTTTCATCCGCGTTCATTAACCGTTAGTTTCACGCTCGCCCAGACGCATTTGTCGTCCACGGCTCAACCGCATCATACGGCTTTTAAGGGAAGTTTTTTAAAATCGTTTAATTAACACTTGGAAAAAAGCTTTTATAGCATTCTTGTTCTTTGTTTCACCCTACGATCAGGAGTTTACCGAAAATTGCATTAAAAAAATATCCATGTCATATAACGACATCAAAAAACATGCAAATTGAAACTCGGACTTTGCTGTCTCATCATTTTTTTTCCCACTTGAAAATCTCTCTCATTTTCCCTTTTTCTGTGCATGAGTAAGTGGCCGTGTTAATTTTTACTTTATCCCAAAGAAAGCTTTGCGTATATGCGCAAAATAGAGATGAGTGAGCGATATATTATGTCAATTAAAATTAGCACACTTATTTAATTTTTACATTTAGTTGAAATCGAAATCCCTTCGTCGATTGTTATAAAATTTTACAGATTATATGTATTGATCATTCATGTAGACAATTTGGTCTCGATAGATCGGAGTTTTCTCAATTAAGGGCGTTTAAATAAATTTTTCAAACAATTCAAAATTTAATAAAGTTCAAATCGCTTTATGGATTTAAAAGATTCAAAATAAGCTCTGAATTACTTTTAATAAATTGAAATTTTTTACAAATTTTAATTCTCCACTTACATCATACGTAATTATTTCTTCTTAAAATAAAAATCATTTTTTATTTCATTGGAATAGCGCTTAGCCCGGCTCCCAAGAGATCTTCCATATCACGGTATCCGGATCAGTATATCACCAGAGACGAGAGCTCGACTGCTTCAATTCACCTTAATCGTTTGATCGATGAATCGCTCACGATGGTATATAATATAATATGAGTGCCAGCAGAGCGATGAAACGCAAGAAGATACGGAATGAAGAGTTGCCTACGTATATATATGCTTTCATCTCTGGATAATGCTATATACGAGACTCGTCCGAGAGCTTTCGCAGAGTAATTAAGTGAAATTCCGCTAATCCTCTGTTTCTCGTAAGCTCGGAAGCAAAACGTGAAAAACAGATGATTCGATGTGTCCGATCGTTTGCTCGCTCCAATGAGTAAATGATGCAAAAAACTAAATGAAGGAAAAAGGAGAGAAAGAGAAAGGGAGGGAGCGAAAAAAAAGGCTATCCGATAAAATGATCAGAGAAAGAGAGGGCAAGACAAAACTTTTTATTTCATCGAGGATTTAAAACAAAAACATAGTGATAATATTTAAACTTTTCTCGTATTTTTTTAAATTGTAAAAATAATTAAATGGATTAATTTTTTTTCTAATAAATTTAATTCATGAATTTCAACTTTTTTAAATCCTCAAACGTTCGACAACAGAAAGTGTTGCCTTCTCGAAGAACTCATACTTTACGGTAACCCATTTTTTCTTTCCTAAAGAATTTGCCTGAAAAAAAAATTGTAAGGCGTATTTTTTCTCATTTCCCTATGTGTACAAATGCATTTTTCGATCGAAAGAACGAATCTTTTTCATGCATATAAACTTCATTCAAGCTACATGAATCAGATTTTCTCGCTGGTATGTGATCCCCCCTGTACTGCGTTACAGGCAATCATTTCGAAGGAAGCATCTCGAAGAAAAGCGACGTTAATTCGTGACGACTCTCATCTAATGTGTCATATAATACATAATATATCGTATATACGAAATTTGTGGAAGAAGTCTGTATCGAAATTCTTCATGCTGTTGCTTACTCGCAAAATTGCACGTAGACACGCGTAGTCTTCACATTTGCCTATATCTGACCGAGAAATCTTATCTTAAAAATCATATTCCCCTGTGTGCTTCTGAAGATTCTCGTCTTCGCTCAAGTACGGGTGAGATAAAGGACAATTACGAAAGAATTTATCTGGACCGCTTAACGCTGAAAATTCTTCTGTTATTCTTCTTCTTAAATTTTATTAATCATACATGAAATAAACGGTTCTCAAAAAGAAAATACATTATCCTCTATCTCTGATACGAGTATTACTAAATTATTGTACAAGACGCTGCCGCGTCTCTTGATATTTTCTTTGCTCCCTCATGGAGAATGCAAAAACAAAGAGAGAGATTTTCGTTAACAAAAATAAAAATAGGTAAATAAAATAATGCCTAATCCCGTGAGGACGTAATAACCTCGTTCTTCAAATCAACTGAATAATTGTTACGAAATAAATAAAAATGCATTAAATTGTAAGAAAATGTATTTCAAGGAATTACATATGTTTAACTTTATTTAATTTTTGTCTATCTGCATGTGGAATCTGTATATAAGCACCCTTAATATTTCATCCGGGATTCATTATTCAGTCGCTCAATTAAATACAGATAATTCCGTCTGAGAATAAACTCTGGGAGATATAGCTCGAGAAGGAATTCTGGTGTACTAATACGAATTCCTGGTGTACAATAAGCAACATGTCGGTTAACGCGCGATGTGAGAGAGGGGTTTACGACAAAGGAGAGTCATGCAAAGGGTTGTTTTTGCGGCTCCACTCTAATACAGGTGTATGGACACCCATATAAGTACAGGCGTTCATGCGTACTATCGCTTATATACACGTGTACACTGCCACATTCTTGTCTGTGGTTTTGAAGCTGGAGAGAAGTCGATTGCAGCAGCACAGGCGGAGAGTTTACAGCTATATTGCATCCGGACAAAAGTTTTGAGGTATGAAAGCCTTCGAGGTCTCAGCGCGTTTGAATACAACACATCCGGGTTTTCGCGTATATACTATTACATTAAATGTAACAGAATGAAGCTTTCTTTTTTTTTTTTTTAATTGGGTCAATGCTGACGATGTCAATGGAAATATTATGAGGAAATTCATAGTACCGTCGTTAATGCGATATATATAAAGTGGAGTTTTAACCGGCGGAAGTAAATTAAGGAAAATTTGAATTGATGCTTCTTCATTTTTCCCATATTTTTTGGAATCACTCTCAAGGTCGATAAAAGGGCAGTTTACAATTAACATTGTTCTAGGAGTATCAACTAGCGTGTAAAAAGAAATTCACCGAAAAATGTGCTATGATAACGAAAAGGTCGTTGTAAGAAAATCGAAATGCCAATTTGACAATCTTTTTAATTGCATAGAGAGCTAAATGTCCGTATATATACGTATAATTACATTAACGACTAAAGCCGTTTGACAACCGATCGATTGGATATGATTAGTTATTAACGCTGATTGAGAACGGTTGGATGAAGGAGGAGGGACAACCGAACCGTTGAACCGGGCAACAGGCACGAATAAGGTACACGCGAGATGGAAAAGACCGCGTAATAGGATATTAACGAATCGATTGGCACGAAGCACCCGGTTTCCCGGGTGGAAATTAGAAAATTAGCCGGCGAGACTTTGCTGCAGGATAAGAGAAGGCGAAAGCGCATCCTCATCGTCCTCGCGCCCTGAACCGGTAAATAAAACAAACGATTCCCGAGTTTGCGAGATTTGCACAAGAGCGTTTCTTTTTTTTTTCGAAATTCCAAATGTTCATGCGCTCATTCGAGTGAGCAGAGGATATAGAACTCGGATATAAACCGAATACAATAGAAATAATCGCGATACAAATCTAATTAAAAAGTAAAAAAAAAACATGTTTCGTAAAATAATCATGGTGATACTGTAGTAAATAATATTCGTTATGAATGAAAAATTGTTCCAAATTGCAATGAAAAAAAAATGTTGATACAATCAAATTGAGATCGAAAGGCCATTTTCCTTCAAGATAAAGTATATATCATAACATTATTTCATATAGAATCATCTTTTTAAATATTTTTTTTTTCTCTTTGAATGATCCCTACTGCGAAAAATGACACGCATAATATTGTGCGAACGAACGAATATATATATATATATATGTTGACACGGACAAAGGAGAAGCTAAATATTTTTATGAACGAAAGGGGCCCAAATAATGAATTATTATTTTCAAGAAGGATGAGGAAATAGAGTTTGAGGTCTGCCATTTGGCTATGCTATATATTTTGGTTCGACTTATGGTTCTGATTTAAGACTGGCAATAATTACCCACGAAGGTCGGATAGACGGGCAAACAAAACTGAGCTAATGTCGGGCCATTTACAGAATTAACATCACAAAGTCAGGAAAAATACGCGGGATGAGCAATGCTAAAGCCCGTCGATGAAATTCCCTTCGGCTTTATCGGTCTTACTTTCTTGGTAAAAAATTTCGAGCCCCACATCAGGTCCCGATAAGGCTCCGTCGTGCACCAGTTCTGTGTTTACAGTTAGAAATTCTGTACTCCTCAATCTTCTTTTCAATATGGTTGTCTATTTTTTTTTTGTGATGAGTTCACGCTAGAATATTCGAAAGTCAGAAAATCGTATTAAGAAAAAATGTCTGTATAAACTTGTATTTAACGACTTGTGACAATCATTGAAAGATTTCACGTTTCATGGGATTTTGAATGTTTGATTAAACGTCCAAATACTTTAGCAATCACGAAGTTTCGGCCATGAAACCAAAACTTGAAAGTCAAGCCGCCGCCAAGCATCAAGCCTCCCCATTGGAAACCGAGCAAAGAGGTGATAATTATAACTTGTGCATTTATTACTCCCAGTTGATACCAATTTCACAGAATCTCTTCTATAATAGCAAATACAAGAAAGTCACTTTCTCATAGAGGCTCACTTTTGAATAAGTAAAAAATTATAATAAAGTATACTGTGAAAATTTTCATCCTGTCCAGCTCAATTCGCCCCATCCCTCTTCTGCACTTACTATCAAGATTCATGTCGAATTGTGACGAGAGAATTGAAGCTTTACTTCTTAACTTCACGTTGGATTAAAAAAAAAGAGTTTAAATTAAAAATTACTATAGCCATTCCCATTGACGTTCCAAGTTATTATTATTATTATTAATTGTGATTGCTACTCAAGTGCCATATTCTCAATAATTTTGGATATTAGCGGATAAAAACGGGAAATGCGACCATGATCGAAATCAACTTCGTTCGCACTATCGTATTACACGTTAGGCCATTCATGATTGTTGCACTAGAATGGGATACGTACAACCTATTTCACATACTCTTACGCGATCTTCGTATCCATTTTCTCAGTCCCTGTAGACAATTTTACTTCCACGCTATAAGTATAATTTTATAGTGTGTTGGTCGTTCAATGTGGGTGGAAAACAACCTTCTGTGCTATGCGCAACGCCCGGTCGATTTTTCACGAGCACCTTTTCGCGGCCACCACGCAATCCGCGTATCAATCAAATCTTGCCTCTTGAGGTCTATTCAACGAAGGAGAGTGCGATGGGCCACGGCGCTCGAGGCTATAGCGTTAAACTATAGCATACACTTTATATATATACGATAGTACGTGATACTTTAGAATGCACTATCTAAAAAGTCCACACGATCGGTACGAAGATTGCCATGATTTGAATGAAAAATGATTTTAAATCACTTTCTCACGTAATAATCGTGAATAATTACTCCGTAGTTATATTCAGATTCATTATAAATGGATAAAAAAGAAAAATAAGAACAGATTAAAGTACATTTTAAAAAATTATTCCAAAAAATGCCAAAAGTTTTTTAGATACTGGGCGAACAAGATTACGAAAAATGTGAAAAAGTGAACCATACTTGCACTCAGAAAAATTTCTACAACTTGTAGAAGTTGAATAAGAGGATAGAAATATTTTATAGTCACTGCAACTATTTGGAACGTGCCGTTGACCTTTCGTACAGTTCGAATAGCTAAATTATTGTTCGCGTAACCAAAATAATTGTTGCTGAAATCATAAATTCATTTCTATCACTTTTTTAACCATAATTTTCTCTCGGTGTGTAGTTCAAGAATCCATCATATGCCAACGTGACAGAAAGACGTGAGAATAATTCGCGAAGAGCGTGTCTACAATAAAGCTACTGGCTGTCCTATATTTCACTACTATATTTACTGAATCATAGTCAATGTTACGATATGGTGCGATTGAATATTTGCCCAAAAGTTACTTGACACGGGGGGGGGGGGGGGGGGAGGGACTCATAAAAGAAAGCAAAAGAGCGACATTTTGTTGAAAAAAAATGCCACATCGAGGGCTAACGAGTCTAGCTCCTTGCTTACGTGTATCTAAAAAGGGGTTTTATCCCGGAGATTTATGATCGAGCCAGTGGGTTATAAAAAATATAACTTTCCTATAGGTATGGGTATTATCTCATACTTTCCTTAGCCACTCGCGTCAGCCTCATCAACTACTAATACGTCGTAACTCACTTTACCTACAATTCAAACATACTACAATTCGTGGATGTATGATATTTTATAGTATCAGCAACTTTTGATGCGATAGTGCATTTTTCGTTAGCAGCCTTTGTCGGACTGTGAATTCATTATTTATTCAGACCTTTCTGGTGCTTGCGGAATTTTTGGCAGATTTCTCGTAAAAAAAAATTCACTCAAAACTTTTCTACGTAAAAGTTTCAGCTTTCCGAGTCTCACGCTCAAAGATCTTGCCGTCGAAGTCAAAAGCTTTTGACGGATGAAATTTGGACGTCATATAGGTATCATGCGCACAAACAAAAAACTCGTGTACCGACATATCGCAACGAATTATGACACACGAACGTCATATCATGGCGACGGGTTTCAGATTTATGATTTCGTGGTTTAACCACTCAGAGTACATTATGCATTGCGAAAAGCATGAAGAAGAAGAAAGAAGGTCTACCGTTGTAATGTTTTTGTATCGATGGTCGATGGGTGGCACGCGTGCAAGAGAGTACTACTCGATATGAAAGTGACTTTGATGGGAAATTTTAGATTCAAAGATGTCCTGAAACTACCAGAGTCAGATGAGAGAAACAGAACCGTAACACGTTGACATCATTAAGTGTGAAAATTTTCCAATGAACCCAAGATAATTGAATGAACATACGAAAGAGTTTCTCAAAGGTCTGTCGATCGATTAATAATATACACTTAACATAATTTTTAGATTATCGACGTGATATAATGAGACAGTTATGCGTGGATATATATATGTGTATATCTATATATATATATAAGATGAGTACGTAATATGAGGAACCTCGAGAATATTCGACAGTAAAATCTCCTCCAATTAAACAATGTTCTTGACCTATTAATAACGGTACATACTATAGCGTTAGTGGAAAGGAGACATGATGGGCGGGTTTGTATGTTTGAGTGGCTGACTTTGATGGAAAGTTTTGCGTCGCGAAGACGACGACTGTTTTGTGGGGCGCGTCCTCCTTACTAAAAAAAGAGGGCGCGTATTTAAATTTCGAAAAATAGTAAATCTCGACGTTGATAAAATACAATTCTGATTTTATGAATAAGGATTAAGGGGGTAGGGATAAAATAAATCAACACATATTTTTTGAGCCATACAAGTTCTTCGTTTAATTATGGCTCAGAGAGGCAAATCTCCGAGGTGTAAACCTCAGAGAAAAAACCTCTCACGAATGATGTATTTACAATCGATACAGTCTTTTAGGTTATAGAATATCTTTCGCGTGATAATTATTGTGAAGGTGAAATCTACAGTCGGAAACGACTTATGGATGTGTATGTGTATTGTAGGTTTAATTATATCATGCGATATGATTGTTATGTATAAAATCGTTGGCGATCTCGTAAAAGTATTGCGCTTGGGTTCAGATAATATAATTACCGTGTTTAAGGTCGCTGTGGACTCGTAAGCATTGCGCTTGTGTTCCAGAGAATGTGTTGTATAAAGTCGCTGGCGACTTCGGAAGCGTTGCGCTTGGTTTCAGAGAATGTGTTATTGTATAAAGTCGCTGGCGACTTCGGAAGCATTGCGCTTGTGTTCGGAATCACCGTCTGATTTTGATGCACAGGATGATAGTTCAGCTCATCAGCATGCCGACAAATTGAAAGGGAGACACAGGCGACCTCACGATTCCTGAGTGGTGATTTAATCGCGATAAAATCCCTTATTGTTAGATTATTTCGCTTCTCGGAAAAACTGACCAAAACTAAGAGAGGACTACTGTCCATCAGTCCCGCGATCGTTCGATTGACGAGGCCCAGCCAGCGTTACCCCTTCCAATTCGGATTTACCCGAGCACATGAAAATTAAAGGGGATGGTTGACCGCGCGACGCCTGAGATTGTATATAAGCGCCAGTGACCCTTGGTACCTGGGTACCTTTAAAATATTCGTTCGACCGAACAACGACCACGAGGACGACGATGTCGACTAATTAAACACGAAATATTCGTAACTCTCGCGATGACCTCTTTCGAAAATTAGAGAATTCACTCGAGGCATAATCGTCTCACAGTGAAACAGATTTAAAAAAACGTGCAAATGTCATTACATTCGGCCTGCCTTCGGACCCTGACAGCTCTCACGATCGATACATAATAGAGAGAGGGTGGGAGGGAGAACGAGGGAAGGGAGAGAGAGAGAGAGAGAGAGCTATAACTGTGATTTTAAGGGTGACAATCTTTCTCGTTGCGAAACTTTATTGCCTCTTAATCCCTTTATTACAAGCACTCAGTATTTTTCATGCCGTGATATAAAAAAAGGGTATACATATTTTCAGTTTTTTTATATGCGAAGTGACGTATTGCGTGCGCGTGCGGTATATTTTTTTATCGACTTCGCGCGCAGGTGCTGCATGGTGGTTAATACTGGCCATTTTCGCATCTTAATGATGCGCCTATTTTTATTTTATTTTATTTTTTTCCCTCCTCTTTACCCACTCTTTTGTTGCCCCTCGAATAGCCCCAAAGGCTGGCAAACGACTACACCATGATTCATGGTGGCTTGTGCGCAAACAACGACACACTAAGATCGTTAATGATTTCTCGCAGATAAAAGTTCCGTCGTAAGCGATTTTATACCTCGTTCAGATCATTCTCGTTAATATATATACACAGTCACGAGAGAACTCGGCAGCAACGAATGATCGAGCTTAAATCGTTACAAAACGAAACGGAAAAAAACTTGAAAGACTCGGAGAGAGCGTAATTCACGTATACACCAAGAAAGAAAAAAAAATACGACAGGCAAAAAGTATGATGCGTGACGATATCGCGAGATTAATCGGTTAGATCGGAGAATCGTGAAGGGTGAGAAAACGAGAGGAAAAAAAAAGAAAATCGTGCGGAAGGCATAAGAACGAGAAAGGACTATCGTGGTGTAAATTTTGTGTTGGTGGTAACAGCGGTCGACGCGACGATTAATGGTTCGACCCGAGATGACCAACACAATGAGACTCTTATAGATTCGTTGTGCCTGATATACCGTAATTCAAAACGCAGTCTCGTAATGCCGTACTCAAACTCTCTGTTCTCCAACGTACGTTTAGGTGTACACATTTGCACACGTTTATCCGTGTATATAATTTTTTACGTATCGATCATCGAATCAGTGATGTGTTACAGCGCGTAATACATGAATTATAGCTTTATTCTGCCTCATATTTTGAAGCATATTATCAAGACTTTCACGATCGACCTCTCCGCAATACGGGAGAGTTTAATTACAGGAATAGATCGACAAATCACGATTTTTAATACAGTTCCAACGGTACAAATTTTCTTAACCATTTGGAATTGACAAATTGTCGTGAAGCGTCGAAGCAACCCCCCATGGGATAAAGGACGAGAGTGAAACGATCGAGATGGTTACACCGTCGCTATACGACGTATAACAAGAGAGATCGCGTCTTGAGCTCACGAATTTTCGGTTAAATCGAGCGTTTGGCCCTTTGCTTTAAGAGGGAGCGAGAAAGGAAGATTCCCCTCGTCATTTTCCTGAAGTTCCTAGGGGGTTGATTTGGAATGAGTGTATACGCCGTGGTATAAGTCCCATCGGTATCGTCAAAGTGCGAAAGCTCACACGTTACGGCATGCGGGTTTATTATCTCCCCAGTTTTTGGCTTCGTTCCAGCAAAGATTCTCCCTGTGGCTGCGATGGCGATGTATATACGTGCTAAGATTTTTGAATTATCATATAGTAAAGTCAGGTCAGGTTATCTGCCACGATTTTTTTGGAGTATTTGAAATAATTTTCCACTCATAACGAATGTACCAATCAAAGCTACAACGTATCGTTATTATTGTCCATTTATAATCTGTATCAATATTAATTTAAAAAAAAAATATTCATAATTATGTTAATTAACTTTTTACCTTATACATAGCAGTGGCCTAGTTTCATTATTCACATAAAATACTTAACATTATAATTTTATTTCTTATATCTAAAAGTCACTCGGGATAATAAGCAATTTATTGATTATTGATCATTCGCGTTTTTCTATATATTATTAAAATTTCTGACTTTTTTCAAACAATTAAGAATAATTTTGAATAATTATTCACTTTTTGAATCATAATTTAATAAATTATGAAACTCAATAATCAAATTACGAAATTATTTTCTATAATTTTTTATTCGAGCGGTAGAGATTTCTGATTTCTTGTCTGAAAGTTATTTCCAAGATTTTCGTACTGTCGAAATGACGAAAACCGGCGGACAAGCGACGCGTGAAAATGCGAGAGGGTCTTCAGCTGTGGTTTGTGGGACAACGTGGGAAGGAATTCGGTGGTTCTCACAGACACGATACGAGAGGGTGAAAGCTCGAGCAGAGAGAGAGAGAGAGAGAGAGAGAGAGAAAGAGAAAGTGAAGAGAGAGAAAGAGAGAGAGAGAGAGAGGTCAAAGGAGGAGAGCCCAGATTCGAACGATTCTGAAGGATTAACGGGAAACGAGATTCCAGGGGTTGTCTCTTGAAATGGCTTATACGAATCCGTGAGTCTCTCCATCGTGATAAGAGAGAATGAGACGAGAAGGAGGGGAGAAGTAAGATTGAGACAAAGAGACATTGAGGGTAGGAGAAATCGGGTCTTCAATCCTAAGAGACGGAAACGGGGATCAACAACCCAAGCAAGATCGACGAGGAATTCCCAAAGACTTGTCTATTCCACCGAATGTTAAGAATTATTTTACAATAAATTTTACAGGTTCTTGAGAAAAATAAAAATCATGATGATGATTTGAGTTGAATATAAATACTTTTTCAACAATTATTTATAGTTAGAATAATATAGGTGATAATTAAAATGTTCGTGAAACCTAAAATCATTAAAAAAAAAAAAAAAAAAAAAACCTCTCAACATTGAATACATTTATTTCTCCTCGCCATTGGCCAAAGTGTACTACAACTCGTAACTGAATTTTGGATGACGCTCATTCAATAACAACTAAGGAAGGAACATTATATTATTTCGCCGAGAGGCATAATATTTCCTCGAAAGGTAAATATATACTCCGATGGAACGCGAGATCTCAAAAGTCCGACATCTTGGTGAAGAAAATTAGGAGTGTTTTGTTGTCGTCAGTCTCTGGGCGAAAATTCTTCATGAAGGATACACACGCATACACGTATCTATGTATACATGGACAAAAACTAGGAGACGATAACTCGTAAAAGTGGGAATCCAGCCTGCGAGCCACGTAAAGAGAAGACTGTAATTCAAACTCTGCGAGAGTCTCGGAATAAGATTATAGTTAGTCGCGAGACATGACAGAGTCAAGATGTAAACTGGGGAAGTAAAACGAGAAGAAGGAGAAGAAGGAGAAGAAGAGGAAGAAGTTGGTGCGGGATGAAATGGATGAAATCCTCCAGGGGTATGCCAGATTATGTCTCTTCATTACCGTTGCTCGAATCATCTTGATTCTCAAGTATAGATTTTTTTTTAAGCTCAACTTAACTTCTTTGAAAAAGTCATAATTTAAAATCTTCTAAAAATTTTAATTCGGTATCTTTTAAAAAATATAATGTAATCCTGATAAAGTGTAGATTCATCGTCTTTAAATATCCATTGTTCCTGATAGGATATATTTTACCGTGCATCAAATAAGAACTAAAATTCTAGGGATAATTTTATTTCACCAATGTTGAATTTGGCGGAGAGTTTTTCATTGTTATCTAGATTTTTATTCAATCGCATTTCATTGGCAAAATGCATACTAAAAAGGATGAATAGTAAAAGAGCAATGTGAAAATAAGATAACGTTTTGCGATATTCTTCTAATTACTCAGTCATTGTAACGAATTAATTTGCCAATCGAATGTCATCGAATTAAAACTCAAAGAATAATGGTAATAGTTAGACAGGGATGGAGACCATATTTCGTGACCCACCAGCGAGTGTTCCTTTCCGTATCCGGATTGATTATGCAAATATTTTTAACATAAAAACTGCCAAAAAGAATCAAACAAGCATTTTTTTCGTCACAACCACATGCTCGCAATTGAACGAAAAAAGAATTTAGAGGAAAGTCGACGAACACTCGTGCGATAGAGGAAGCTCGGATTGAAATTTATAAAATAACGAATTGTCGGGAAGTCGATAGTTTTCGAGCACTTAAAGGGCCTCTCAGAGCATCTGTCAAGTGTCGAAAAATTTGACACGTTCCAAAAAATGTTGTACGCCCTCCTATTATATGCAATATAACATCCAAAAAAAATGCAATTCACGAATCTTTATAATTTGTTTTAAAACTGTCGAGTTATATTTTTTTTAAATATCATCAAGCATCAAGATATATTCAAACGGAGCTAAACCCGGGACGTTACATTTATTACCCTACCCAAGAATTCTTGAACACGGCGATATCGTCAGCAGTCGGAAAATATTTATATAATATATAGAAAGAGATATACGATACATACGTATACACACACGATGTGTCAATCATTACATAAAGGGTACACCGCTTGTTCGCGGTTTTGGCGACTTTTGTATAGGATTCCGATTGCGATTGTGCTTCTCCGTTGCAGCGCGAAAACCAACCATTGAGCCTATATATGTATATATTTATATATATAGCCACTTATATTGCAACCAACCGCTATGGAAACTGAGTAAGAGCACACACATATATAACATTACTGTATGACTGAAGCAAAATCGGACTCGACGAGCTATTGAGTTTATTGGATAAGAGATGGCGGAGGGAACAACCGTAACACAGAGAGATAGAGACTCGGAGAGCGTGAGTAGCACGTCGAAGGAAGAGAAGAAGCATTTGGGTCACCCAACTGATGCAGGATGAGGTAAAAGTTGTATGGAAAATGGAGACGGAAATGCACACCGGTTGTTCTACTCTACAATGAGGTATACGAAAGATATTGTTCGATTATGGAAGCCCCACAAACCCAATTACGTCGACATCGCCTTCCTGCGTGTTATCTTCTCTATTCTGAATAGAGAATTATCGAAATCCGCTCTAACATTCTAGCATACATATTTATCAGATTATCGACAGGATCTTGACGCCAAGTGATTGGTATATATGTACAGTAGGTTGGTTCGGAAAAATGAGATTCTGAAATGACTAAATTAATCATCGGTTGAATTATATCTTTATACTTAAAAAAAAATAACGTCCTACAAAGTGGAGCTTGTGCAATAAAAGTCAGTAATCCCGCGTCAGTGACAAAGTTTTTACAAAATCGCCATTTTCCGATACATTGAAGTTTAGATATTTTTGAGTTCACCAAGTCTTAAATTTTTGTATTGTGTTGCTCGCTCATCATCGAGATACTCATATACCTATAATCATAATCAAATTTCGATACACTCTTATACATGTATATTGCGGTGCACTTTGTTTAGTCAATTGTCGAATTTTTCTTGCAGCATCCCCTAAATCTATTTGCCTGAATCAATTTCATTCCATTTACGATAATAAAAACCGTGTAAATCTAGATGCGACTATATGACATACCTAAAAAAATTTTTTAATTTCAAATTAGCCCAACCGAACTTGTTCAATCAGATTTTACATGCTCGTAAAAAATATATATATGCAACTGTAGCAGTTTGAAGATTACTTTTGTAATTCTTCAACTTTGAAGTTGAAGAATGTTCAACTTTCTAATAAAAAAAATATTTTTCATCCACCTCAGCGTGAATATCATATAGTCGTAGCGCATCCTTTCGAGTCTCGAAAACCACGAGAGCCAAGTCAACGACCCGCACGACCAATCTGAAATTTAAAGGATAGGAAACTCGAGAGACAGCGTTGGTGTTCTTTCGAGTCTTCTGAATAGTCCAGAACCTCGTAGTGAGTGAGAGAGAGCTGAGGGTGGGGTGCTTTCATCACTACTAGTCACGCGAAAACAAAGTTTTCTTCGCCAGCTGAGAAGCCAAAAATAAGCATAAAGGGAGAATAAGAAGAGATAGAGTGAGAGAGTAAGAGAGAGATAAAGAGATCGCTCTCACCCGAGAGAAAGAGAAAGAGAGATGAAAACACAAGGGGCTAGAGATGCAGGATGGCGAAGTAAAGAGAGAGGGAGAGATCCTGGTGGATTAAAGGATGGGAGCACGCGTAAAGGCAAACTCTGTAGAAGTCTACCAAGTCGTCCATTAGCGAAAGGAGAACGACGAAACACGTGGCATTGGACCGAGTAAGAGCGAGAGACGACAAGGGTACAAAAGGACAGAAGATATTGGAGTCTAAGACGAGATAAAATATAGGATCTTCGGCGCGTACCCATCGTTGTGTAAAGTTGCACGAGTCACTGGCTTCGTCCGGCTTTAAACAGGGACAAGACGAAAGACGAAGAAAAAAATGAAGAGTAGCGAGAAGGAGAAAGTCAGTAGCCTGCAAACTCTTCGAATAAAGAATGCAACGAGAGCTTCCGGCTTTACGAAAGCGCTTGAGCACGAACTAAAATAGCTGTGACAAAGTTGAGCCTGGGAAATACACAATTGATAACGTATTTATAAGAGAAAGAGAGAGAGAGAGAGAGAGAGAGAGAGAGAGAGAGAGAAGCAGCCAGTGGAAAAAGTAAGATATATCGAATTACACGAGTTGGAGAGAATGGAGCGAGAAATACAAAATTAATGTAGAAATGAGTTTTTAATAAGCGCATTAAGAAACAGGACTTTCCAACTCGATAATCCACGATGAGAATCTCCAGAGATAAAAAGCTTTCAAACAATAAAAAATCGTTTTTCCCTTTTACATAAAATTCTTCTTGTTTTCGGCGGAAACTCTGTGCACGATTGGCATCCTACAATTTTCAGATCATATAAAATCGTAACTTTGCATTAAAGTAAAAAAAAGCAATCAGTTTACTGTCTAAGCCTGCAGGAGGTTGCCGTATCGTTTTTGCAAGCTTGAAAGTCCCTGAAGACGAATACACGCTTAAATACCGAGTGAAATACCACATAATCTCGATGAACTGTATCGTGAGTACGGAGACACAGGAAGAGCAACCAAAATGAATGGGTAAAAAAGATAGAGATACATATAGGTAAGACAGAGTGAGAGAGAGAAAGAGAGAGAGAGAGAGAGAGGAGTTGCCACAGTTTGCAGAAGTGATTAACGCTCATCCCTTACGGACATGCGGAGGGCATACGGTACCCTACTAAAACGTAAACCATCAGGAGGAAGCGCACAAGTGGCAGAGTTATAGCACCGGAGGGGGGGGGGGGGGGATTGCCGATTCGTTATTTCAGCCAGGAAAATGAATTAGCATGCACCGAAACTCCGGCTGGCTTTGCGTGAACATGGGGGTAGGGCGGAGGGGATATGAATTAATTAGTGGTAACTTGGTGTCGTGGTAGTCGTGAGAGAGTGAGAGGACATACGGAATGGAAATTTAGAGATGATATTCCGCGAGATTTTCCGTCTGTGCTCGGTCTCGGTTGTCGCGCGGCGTCGATTCGCGCAAAGGCTTTTGACGCTATACACAGACTTTAGTTTTTGGTCCTTATATACAACTAAAATCCTTGTGCGCAGCTTTCCCCAAGACTCCCATCGTACTACAACCTATATTATTGTTACATTGTGGAACTTCGGAGCCGGCTTAACACTCGAGGCGTTGAGAACTCTGAGAGAGAGTGAGATTGAACAAAGACTACGAATGCACAGAGCATCGGTAATACCCTAACGTCATCCCTTTCACCCGATGTTGCTTGGGAAACAGCGTGCTCTCTCTCTCTCTCTCTCTTTCTCTCTCTCATATCACACCGAAACTCTATTTTCTCGCAATCTCCCATCTCGACTAATTTACCGAGTGATTTTGCATACATAATGCGACGAGAAAACCACGTAAATAAACAATTTAAAGAATAAAAATGACGTTGCGAAGAACATAAAAAGGTTTTGACTAAATAATAAATAATAAATGAAGAAGGAAAAAATTAAAACCCTGATAAATTTGAATTCAGAAAAGATTGTTTTTATGAGGATCATTGTTTGTTTCATGTCATATAACAATATATTTTTTTGTTATAAAATTATTGCAAGTGATAACTTGTTCGTTCGAAGAAAATTGCATGGGCCAAATAGAGGAAGAGTGAGAAATCACGTGAAAAGAAAGAAGCATCACGTAGAGGGGAGCAATCTTCGACAGAGGCGTTGAGGAATCAACTGCAGAGGGCAGATAAGAGCTCTATATGACGCTCACAACTACCACCAAAATATTTGACTTTCTAATCGAGCGAAAGATTTTACGTGCACGTTTTCGCTCATCTTCTACGTGGTGCGGTTGCTAGAGGGCGTTTTCACTGAGGCAAAAGGAGGAGCTGAACGTCATCCATGATGAAAACGGCGCTTTTGAATCCATTAATCATTTATATATCTATCGTACGATATTTCAAGCCAGGATCGAATCTATCGATCTTGCATCGGTTAACTCCAACGGTAAACCCCACACCTCGACATCCAGCTGTTTTTTTTTCTCTTCAATTTCATTTGAAGAAAAAAACACACTCTGATATGCATTCGATAAGGAGAAACTAAATATCAAGGATGCTTCATACTTCGTACAATGGCATTATGCGCGAAAAGTTTCAAGACCAAACTGCAAAATTAGAAATTTGTATAATGCTTCATGATTTTATCTCGTGCGCTAAGTTTCTATAACAAAAGCTTAATTATAAATCAAAATATTTATAGAATCATTGATGCATCCAAGGTTCATTAAGTTTGTAGCTTTTCCCAAATTGCTGTTGAATTTAATAATTCGTCAAACAATTTTTCACATCAAACAATCCCTCCCTAAAGTTTTAAATATTAACTGAATCCTTTCTTTATCAGGTACCAGACACTTTTTTAAAATAAAAAAAAAAATGTACTAAAAGAAAAACTTCGTTCTCGTTGATTAGTGGTGGAGAAAAAGTCACTACTGAACGCTTTCTCTCTCCCTCTTTCAATGACGTGAAGGTGCAACGATCTCGTGCATGCGATGTATCAAAGCAGGCTCAAGACAATAGGGACGGACGGGAAAAAAACGTATAGAATATGGAGAGAAAAAAGAAGGAAGCGATGTCAAGGAGAAATAGGTGAACGAAGAGTGCACCCAGACGCAGCCTGAAGTATATACGTGCAACGTCGAGGTTGAAAGAGGCCGAGAAAGTGAGAAGACGAGACATATACGTGGAGTAAGAATGAACTGGAGAGGGATGAAACGTTTCGTTGCCAAGAGGGTGAAAGGCCTCACGTATAAAGACTCGAGTATCCCTAGGGGAAGGGTCGAACTACCAAGGGCACACTAGAGACAAAGTCCGGGTCGTCGGTTCGTTGCTTCGTTGGTTACTTTACAAATTCGTGCTGCAGCAGTCTCCGCTCCTATATATAAATATACATGTTATACGTAATACATTTCATATAGCTGTATCTACTGGAGCTGGACCTCCGAGTCTTCGCGCACTGTAAAGCTAGCTTCTTCTTGTTCGTCTCGTCTATTTTCTCTTCGTGTCTACTTCCTGTCAAGTTGAACTTCTACATCCACTCGGATTGTTAACGAATCGATGACACATCGGGATCGATCAGTGCACGAATCATCGCTCACCAAAAAACCAATTTATTCGCATCTTAATCCTCAAAACTTTTAATTTAGATTTAAATGAAAAACGCGTAAACTCAAACTATCACATTGTTTTCTCATAATTTATGCGCA
>OY751316.1:10579110-10727098 GCA_963564615.1 Rhorus exstirpatorius
GCCGCGAACTGACAAACCTGCTGCAGCTTCCCGTTTTCCCTCCACCCTCTCTTGCATTTCCTATACATTTCCTGGTACACGCCATCGAGTGCTAAAGGTTGATGGACCCTCCTATGCTGTATCCAGCAGCCACGACAACGCCAAAGCAACGCCTGACGATGTTGAATAGATTCTCAAAACTGTATACCCCGATCTCCCCGGTATTTTTCTCCGGGATATCCGCTTTATCTTGTATTTACCATGTATTATTGTATCCTTATGAATTTCCGTACGATTCGATCTTTCCGTATGAGGAAAAAGAAATGTTGAGCTCCGCATGCGTGGCAGAATTTTGGCTATTCATGAAATGGCGCTATGCAATTTATCATGACAATCGTTAATTCCGGATCTCGTGAATCTGAAAATCTCGAAACGCCAGTGAAAAAGCTAACAATAGTTATCCGCGAGTATCGGTCATGAGTTACATGTATAAACTGCTGGTAAAAGTTTTTGGAAAACTGTTGTAAGCGAGATTAGATTACGAGACACCAATTTTACAATTCATTTTATATTTCGAGAAGATTAATTTTTATATATTAAACGCATAATTCCCGATCTTTTAATCTCTGCGAACAGTGTAGAATTGAGAATCTGAAATACAATTTGATAAATAGAATGGGAAATTATAGCGTAACCTTTTCGTTCGCAATTCTATATATGACAACAAACTGATATGAGGAGACTACCGTGTCCATTTGTCTCTCCCTCTCTCCCCTGCCTCTCTCTCTCTCTCTCTCTCTCTCTCTCTCTCTCTCTCTCTCTTATTCAATACGATTAAAATAAAAAATGCATTGGAGCAATGTATTTTTCTCTCGTTCTCTAAATGGAAAATATCCAGGAGAGAACGAAAAGAACGTTTGCTGGTAAATGGCCATGTGGCACGCGTCAATGCGCTCGAACTAACTTTATGTATACTCTATTCATATATATATATATATATATATATATATACTTCGAACTCCGTGAGATAATACCGTGAGTAAACAACGGGCTTGAAGCTTTTCACTCGGTGCAATTCGGTCTAAGAGAGAGAGAGAGAGAGAGAGAGTAAGAGAGAAAGGGAGGCTGAAGCTCTCGATGCTCTCAATGCTCTCTGGCTCTCGAAATTCGCCTTAACGTCGAGACGCGCAATACGCTCGATTGAATCTCGACTTAATCCCATTAAAGGAATCGATCTTGAACGATTTGCCCTGGGTTGCGAGAATATTGTATTTGTGAGTGAATTAATATATATACGTGTGTGTATGTGTGTGCCGATATACACGAGAAAAGGACGCAATGGACAAAGGGGAAGCAAGCTAGCAAATAAGCGAAAACTCACCAATGGAGGATGAAATAAGAGACACGCAGTGTAGAAAGCGGAAGGTGAAAGGGTGTAGAGAAAACGTCGCGCGTTTTATGCCACACGCGACTCGATTCGTACTGCAGCTTCTATGTATATCTCTCAGACTCTCTGTCTCTATCTCTATCTGCTTCGGGGGAGGGGGGGGGGGGCAATTTTCCAGTCGCTGCGTACATTTTGTGCATAGCACATTTTGTGCGAAGCAGCCGTGGCTCTGAGCGACTCATCCGTTTCGCTGTTTCCCTTACCCTTTATACTATGCCCAGGCACACGAATAAAGCTATATATAAAAAGCGATTAAGCGTATATGGATTCATTTAATAAACATGAATTTTATATGTGTTAGACGTTCACTGATGTCCACTCGTTTTTATCGAACTAAACACTGGAGTATACCATGCATTTTCAAACTGTGACATTCTCAGCTTGATTAATTCGCTACTGTATTAACTTATTTATTTATACGACTGCCTATTAAATTATATATTGAATTTCGATCATGTCAAGAGTAAGCTGCAATGTTATAACCAACCAAGTTCAAAGTTTTTTCAAATTTGTTTTTCACCAAGCCTAATAATGTCATTAATAATAGTCATTTAATCATGAAAATAATTTTGAAATAGCTTCAGTAGATATATAGATCAAGAAACTCGATAGCATTTCGACGCTAAGTTCTACTCGCAAGTTTAAATATCATATGATTTATATTATAAATATATAGTTATGTGAAGCGTCTGTCCAAAACCTTCGATTCCGAATACGAACGATGTGTGTTGTTTTACGCTCTAGGGGGATTCCCGTGAACAAATTTTTATGAAAGTTGAGAATCGTGAGAGGAGAATCGTCTCAATTACCTAATGTCAGCCAATCTTTGCACCTGCGTTAGCAAACATATATAAAAATAGCCCTTATCGCTATTTCGATTCACGATGATTCTCTCTCTCTGTCGATTGCGCGATCTCTTGCTACGGCGAAACGAGAGATCGTAGGCATATACGTGATTGTATGGATACGGAGCATTAGACATGTAGTAACCGCAACACGAAAGCGTCGGTATTCTATTTTATATATGTACAATATCGGGGTATAGCAGTCGACGCCACGGGATCTTATGTTTCCAGTCGTTAATTCCGACGTCGACGAGGGAAACGTTAACGAAGGAACCGGTGCTCGCTCACCAAGATCCCCGTTCACCATGAAAGCATCCTCCTCTCTACACAAAGTCAGGGTAAAACCTCTCTCCACTCCCTCATTTCTCTTCGCAATGCCCCTCGCGAGCACGCTTCTGGACGAGGATAATTACCACTGGGGATTCTCATGGCCCCGTGATATACATACGCTATATTTCGACTTTAAGCGCACATCATATATACGCACAGTACTATATTCTTAATACACATATACGTGGGCATATGGATATCTGTCTGTTTAAAAAGTAGACGTACAAATTATTGTCCACACGATTGGGCCCTTCCTGTATGTGAACCTCTCGCATTGAGGGCTTTCTCGATGTGCTGCTATATGCATTCCAAGAAAGCTGATGAAAATAGCGAGTAAAATTTGATCTTTAATTTCACACTTCCGAAGCTCATTGTCAGTCATTTGTCAAGTCATTGTCAAGTCATTGTCGGACAAGTTTCATTTTTATAAACCTTCCTGAAGAGGCTGGAAATTTACTATTCTAAAATGCAGATAGAATTATGAAAAAATTGTGTTTATCAACAAAATATTCGTAATTTCACTTTAAAATAGAAATGAAAAGTTTGTTGGGAAATAAGTCAATAAAGTTCTTGTAAATTAATTTATTATTAACATTTTTTTCTTCATAGCGTTGTAATAGTGATAAAAATTAATCGAATTTTCAATGCCAACATGTTCGAAATGTGCGAAAAAAGTCAGAAAATCGTATTTGAAAGAAATGTGTATGGGTGTGTGTGTGGGCGCGGGCATTTGATAAAGAAGATAGAGAATCAAGAACTGGCTCAACAATCGATATATACGAAGCAATAATGCACAAGCATTTATCGGTAGCTATGTAGAAAACGCGAGGAGAAAAATGATATATGAAAGAAAGCTCACCAGGGGTCAACCTCGTTAATACTCCACCGCACGTATACACACAAAAAGTTCACCGCTCTAGCAGATCATAATTATTCGATTTATTATGATCGTCCTCTTCCTCACTCAATTCCCCAAGTATATGCGCACTAATATATAGTGCGAACTTCGTTAACGGCGTATTCCACCCTTGTCCAGCGAAAAAAAAGGTACCGTTCAGAACTACTACTCACAAGCGATGAATAATGGAGGAAGCTAATTTTTTTATGCTTTTTTTACGATTCAATTCTCAAAAAGATTATAAGAAAGAATTGAGGTGACAAAAATGGGCAAATTTTGTTTGAAAATTTTTATCCACATCTACTGGAAAATTTTTGAGCACCATTGTACCAATTTTTGTTAAAATCCTCGGACTGGTTTTGAAGAAATCACTATACTCGACGAGACACTGGGCACGTTTCATTTCACAACGCTTATGTTTTTTCAAAAAAATGTTTTTTTTTTCATATCAAAACGTATAGACTGACGAATGAACTGAAAAAAGAAGTCACTATCATTATGAATCACTTGTTGCATTGCTCATAATTTTATCTCGCTCATGAAGCTTCCTCGTTGAACAAGTGGGTTTTTAAATTTTTGGCTTTCTCATAGGAAAAGCTTTGTGAGCGCGATAAAATAATGAGGAAGCAATGCAAAAGTTTTTAAAATGCACACTTATTGATGCGTTTTTTAATTTTAAAAAAATTCCAAATTTCATAGCGAATCCGAAGCCTTTCACCAAATATCTAATGTTTCATGTGAAAATATCATAACTTGACATTTTTTGAGGTAAAGAGCATTGTAATGATAATTTTTGAACGATTTAAGATTATGACAATTACCCTGGTCCGAATATCTCGAAGAAAAATTTTTCAATGAAAATAAAGCTTCCCGAATGCGGAGCGTGAAAAATCTCGTTTTTCACTCAAAAAGTTGATTAGTATCTTACCAGTATGGAGCGAAGTTAAAATTCTAAGAACAGCCCTTTATTCATATTTTCCTATGGCCCGATTTCCATCACATTCACGTTGGGGACACAGATAGACGTTTTCGTACGAGTGTCCACCTCTCACCATCTATAGTGCCATGAACCTCGGCGTTACTTTCCCCTATTTTTTTTTCATGACGACGGTACGATTGATCGACAAACCATTGAGTTAATATTTCTTGTGCTGATCACATGAATAAAAGCACCTACGGCATATCTATACACTTTATGATCGCTTAAGGATGAGGATACGATATTCTGGAATGTATATATAGGCACATTATAGCATAAGTACGATTACCGCGTGTTTATCGGGGACATCATCGTGTCCGTGAAATTACACGACCATGGAAAATGGTGATAAACGTTGATAAATTATAGAACAACGAGGATACAAATGGGACGCATGGATCGGCCAGGTCTCGTCGAATCTACAATCCCTCTTCATCCACGAAAATCTCCCTCGTGTATTACATATACCACTAAATTGTGGCCAGCCACGTAAACGCCGAAGATAAATGAATATCCATGCACGCATGGAGAGGGAAACTATAATCATTCTCTCTCGCTCTCTCTCTCTCTCTCTCTCTCTCTCTCTCTCTCTCTCTCTCTC
Organism: Rhorus exstirpatorius; assembly: GCA_963564615.1. Taxonomy (NCBI): domain Eukaryota; kingdom Metazoa; phylum Arthropoda; class Insecta; order Hymenoptera; family Ichneumonidae; genus Rhorus; species Rhorus exstirpatorius. The sequence goes on from OY751316.1 coordinate 10,584,190, forward strand.
TCTCTCTCTCTCTCTCTCTCTCTCTCTCTCTCTCTCTCTCTCTCTCTCTCTCTCTCTCTGTCTGCCGTATTCTGTACCACTGGGAGAATCCAACGTTCCAGAGATTGTCCAAAAGCTCGTCTCTACCGGGAGAACGGGAATGATTTGGTGACGAAACTATAATTATTCTCGTTGATTGTTAAAAAATACAAATAAGTACATTCCATTTCTAACGAATCCACAATTATTCGTAATTATTTTTGTTGGAAAATTATTTTCAATAGTTCTCATGATGTATCTCCACGACAGAAAATCCTCGCCGTATTTATCTTCAAGATACATATACAAAACGCGTGATATAGAACAAAAGCTCGTGAACAAAAATACCACGTATTCGAAATAAGACCAAATCGATATGGTGTCAAAAGAGAATTCAACAATTTTTGGGTATCAGAAACAATGGTATAAAGGCCGTTTGACGTGAAGATTAGAGAGTGAACAAATTGGGAACACTTTGTGTGACTCCACGGTTGTAAAGAAAGGCGCCGAGTCACGCCACCCTCTCTCGAGAGTGTAGAAGCCAGTTGTGTATGGAGGAAAAAAGCAGTAAAAAAAATAGAGAGTGAGTGGAGAAAAAAGGACAATTGCGAGAAAAATAAAAGAATATATAGTACGGGAAGCGAGCGAGTGAGGGTTGAGGGAAACGGGCAGTGGCGAATTACCGAAACGTCTAGGCGAATGAAAAGCCTCCCTCTCGAAATCCGCCCAAGAGTTTCAAGCCATTAAAGCTCCCGCCCCTCTTGTGTCTCTGGGTCCTTATTCTCATCGACTGACTCTCTTTTCGTCTATCTCCCTCTCTCTCTCTCTCTCTCTCCTTTTCTCTCTATCCTTTACCCTCTCCATTTTCTGCGAATCCCATTGTCCACAACCCTATATTCCCAGCCTCAATGACCCGGTTATACCCCTCGATTATTTGCCATTGTGAAAAATACACTCGAAACGAGAAACCAAGTGCACGAGTCACCGAAAAAAAAGAGAGACGGAAAGAGAGCCTCTTCCAGAGTACATACATATATAAGTGGATAAAATAAGAGGATAAAGCAGAAGAGAAAGAGAGAGAGAGAGAAAGAGAGAGAGGAAAAAGAAAATCCTTCAGTGGGTGGGGTCTACCGGCGTGTCGAATACCGAGTGTAACGTGAAACTCGAGGAGATAAAGCTCTTCCGAATCGATGCCACGGGGGAAATGGCCGCATTGTTTTATTTTTCAATTGCCAGGCCGGATATACGTAGCTCCGTGCGAGCTGCAGGCATCTCTTTTTCTCTCTCTCTCTCTCTCTCTCTCTCTCTCTCTCTCTCTCTCCCTTCATTTATCTCTATCTCTCTCTTCCTGCATTTTTCTCTATGCTTTGCGCTTGCCGAGAGTTTCTCTGGGTAGCCGGGGGTTGCTAATATTGATGCGAGAGCTCGAATCGTGAAAGAGCTTGCGATATTGCCAACTACCTTGCGTCGCTCTTTTTCTTTATCTCCCGCCTGTCATTCGCACTTTATCCACGGTGTCTATATAGGTCTTCCCCATTCGTTAAACGATTTAATGCGAATTTCGTGCTTCTCTACACATGATGATCGCAGCGAGGCTTCTAAAATCGGCTATAAGAATAGAAAATAATACAAATTTCATAATTTAATAAAATCACCGACAAACCAGAATATCGTAATTAATTGGAATTCGTAGGCTTTATGATTATTCTTCCATTGAACATAATTATTCACACACTTGCTATAATTATTCCGATGCTTATTGCAATTATTCTTATATATCGAGAGAAGTATATTTCTCTTCAAATCTTATACGCCCTTCGGAGAAAGATACATGAAATCACGGGGGAGAGAAGATGCATCAGACAATATAATTGTACATCGGATTAAAAGATTAGATAATTTTCATTTTCTTTGTGCTCTCTGCTTCCTACATTGTGGTAAATTTTACACAAGTAACTTACATCCTAACAAGGAAAATAATGTAAATTTACGAAATACGTGTACATTAAATTGATTCTTCACGTAATGGATACATGGCAACCCCAAACAGATTCCTAATGTCGTCAAAGAACGGTTTGAGGCGGGAAAGATGTGCCAGATCGCAATGGTACAGCAGTGCCTCCTCCTCCCCGCAACCCTCCCTCCATCTGGCAGCTTTCCCTCTATTACTTCGTAAAGGCAAATTGTTAATTAATGCGTTAATTAATTTTGCGGTACCTCTGCCGTTAATTTCAAAGCGAGCCAACGCAAGCATGCGCTTGGCTTTGCTTAATACGAGAGGCAGACAACCCGGCCTTTATCTCACGTCTTTGTCGAGTCTCGATCTCGCGAAAGGGTATGTCGGAGAACCACTGCGGTGAGTCTTAAATATGCACAGGTATATGTAAAGCTATGGCATATTTTTATGCGAACTGGATAATACGAAAGTGTGCTACCGCATGATCCGAGCCCAATCTCTTTTTTTTTTCCAGCCTCTGCCTTTCGTCAGATATACACTTCGGGATGTAGCACGGTCTCTCGGTTAACGGTGCTTGAGAATGCTTCCTTCTAAGTCAAGCAGCCATACCGAGAGAGATATATAGCCAACCAACCGATCTCCCTCTCTTTCTCTTTTCCGTGATAGACATCACCGGTTAATTAAACCAACTTCAAAGTATAACCAAGCCCACGCGTAGTACCATACAATGTAACATTCTCGCGTTTTTCGAAGCGAAAAAATGCATTATTACTTCTTGAATAAATCGAGAAAAAAAAATCTCATAATGACGTTACAGTTGTACAGGGTACAATGCGATTGGCAATGGCAACAAAATACGGACTCACGCAGATAGCAACAATGATTTAAAAAAAAAGCAAGACCCTCCTCTTCGAACTTTTATGAAATTTCATTCAACGCTGAACTTTGTACAATGGGTACCCATACAACGCATAACGGAAAGAACGAACGTTAAATTTGTTTTTAAAATTAGTTTTTTATGCAGAGCAATGGACAATGAAAACTTTATTCAGCGTATAAATATATATACACACGTGCCTCATATGTCGTTTTATAACGTTCTCGTAAAGTGTAGTCGGTGTATATAGGAGCCAAATGTGCCTATAAAAAAAAAACACGGAGAACATTGTCCTGCGTGCACGACTAATTAAGGATCGTGTTTCCTAGTACACTTAAGACGTGCGAGAGTATGATAAAACAAACAAAAAAAGTCACGGACACCCTTTCACCGTAAATGAGAAAGTATTCCCATTCGGTACACTTTGTTTGAATGTCTATAAAATTTTGAGAAGATATTCTACATCACCTAGATATCATAATGATGGGACTGTCGCGTCATTTTCTCAGTTATCAAAGACGCATGTTGATTAAACAATTCCTATCTATCCTCATATTAATTATTCGTGTTTCAAGTTTGGGGTTCCTGTACCGGGCAATAATTAAAACTATGTAATAATAATAATTTGAGCAATAAAAAATAACCATAATAAATTAATAATAAAACGATTAATTCCAGCAATAACTAAAAATTTACATCTAAAATGCCAATCACGATCACTGATTTTTTCGTTATACGCCACGATATTTTTCCACACGCCTACACACACACACACATACACATACACAGATAGATATCGCACGTATATGTATCAATCACGATGCAATTTACGGCGGTTATACAAGTGCCTCTAGTTAAAAACTAGGACGATCTGTAAATCGTATGAATAGCCTGTAGTACATACCGAAAGTGGTACGACTATACAGACGCCTGACCTCAAACTGACTGGCATCACTGAAAAGTCTTCCTGCCGTTAAATTATTCTCATATCCGATCTCGTGTCCTATAATACCCCCGAGGATCAATGCTCGATCGCGGAATATAATCCGATATGCAATACAAACTAACGCCACAAAATACATAAATATAGGCTGTGTATGTGTTACGTTACATCAGCTAAATATATCCACAGTCCACCGAAGTTATGTTACCGCACGTGATATAACGGCGCATAATCATCAAAAGTTACCCTAGAAAAATATTATTATGATGTAACGCTTGGCACCCCCTTGGACCGCACTTGGCCCATATGATTCTAGGACAAAATGCCTCATCGCCCTATACGTGTAATAAAATTATAGATATAATATCCACTTGCATGTACATTGCTATGCCCTCTGCAAACAGGCTATACGTAATACATTCTATACAGCCCAATGCGGAATTCGGTGATTCCGCGAGAGTTGCCTCTCATAATATACAAAATAAGTGATGCCCTTTCGACGATGAATGCAAAGCCCAGCTACCTCTCTCTCTCTCTCTCTCTCTCTCTCTCGCTTCCTCTCTCACTCTTTCTCTTGATTCTCTACCGCAGAGACCACCGTGGCTTCTGGCAGATCGCCTAAGAGCGATAAAATAATCGCTCACGGCTACGTGGCACGGGCCACACGACATCTGCGAGGCCGCGCGGTTTTACCCCTCCAACGCTGCGCGACTCACCCTTACGAACGAAGCTCTTACTTTCTCTCACTCTCTTCATCATTCACTTCTCTCTCTCTTCGTCATTCCGATTCCCTCGTATACTCTCCCCATTTTTTTTTCACTTCCTCATGACTCTCGTGCACGTATTTCCTCGTCCCCGGCAGGTACGACGGGAAATCTCGTGCGCTCACCGAGATGAAAGATTGATAGATCGCGGTCTGCCGGGGATATGAAAAAAGAACAAAAGACGAGAGACAATGAAGACGATGGAAGGAACGAGCGAGTGAGAGAGACAACATGAACAACCTATGCGTAACATATAGTTCTCCTGATCCAAATAATTTTTCTCTCTTCTTTTGTTGTGCACCATAAAAGTCATTTATCGATGTTTGGAGCTTCGGACCAAAATAAAGAGCGTATTTGAGATATAACGAGAAGACCTTACTGTCATTTTAAAAATTTTTGCGTATCTGTGTGTTCACTTGATATAGTGCACTTGTTTGCAATACATATCGCGTGATATCTCGCTGTCAAGTGGTTAAAAATGGTTTAAAGCGTTTCATGTCACATGTGAGCCCGAACACGTAACATCGAACGCGTTACAAAGAACATAGCCTATATCTGGTATATTCCCACTTCAATATCATGCTGACAACCTTCCTGAGTAACCGTAACCATACTTTGTCATCGTTATTCCGTAAAAGAGAAAAAATCTGGGCTTGACGTCGTCGATTGGGCCTTGCTTATCGATCACGCTGTCTCTCTATCTCTTTCTTTCTATATATATGTTTGTCTCTACTTATAACCCTCTTGCGTTCACACCACACACACACACACACTCACATATTTAGGTCCGCCGATAGTCGGATCAGACTCTCTTCTCTCGAAATAGCAAATACAAGGGGTTTATCATATTGATTTTACGAGGCATTTGTGATTTGCTTCACGCAACGAGATTTTTCGCAACCTTATATTCGCTATAATACAGAAACATGAAGCTTTTTTGTCGCAAAAGTCTTATGCATACGATAATTCATAAAAATATTACTATGGATTGAAGAGAAATAATGATGGGTAAAGTGATAAAAAGACTCAACTTCTTCGTCTCGTTAGTCCGACTCAGAAATCGGGTCACCATCCGATTTCGGACTTTCATAATATTCCTTGCGTGTAAGTAGGATAATCAGAGATCTCGAACAGAGGGCGACAAAAGCATAAAAAATTTAACAACAGTCAGCTCATTTTTGTTCTTTTAAGCTTTATTTATAAACATAATATCCAGAGCATATACGTGAGTTGTATTTTTCGACTCGGGCTCGCATAGAGTAAGATTTATTCAACGAATAAAACACGATATATTAATTGACTCTTGCCCGTTTTTTGTTTTTTTTTTTTTTTTCTATCAAACGTTGCTCGATGTATCCTACTGGATGAAATTCGAGCCGCTTTACGTACTTCGTATGTATTCGGATCAACGACGAAATAATAGTGATCGACGAGTGTTGGTACAAAGATACATCTATAAATAACGTTACAAAAAAAAAAATCACGCGTGCAATCGTTTCGCCCCAGTCTCTTTTAACGCTCTCCCCGCATACTGTATCGTACAGTCGAATGAATGCAACCAATGGGCCAGTGCACGTCAGTTCCGATGAAAATCAATCAACTGGCCATTAGGATTATTTTATTGTGTAACGAACACGATGGTCAGGTTTTTAGGAAACTTTACTTTTTCATTCATTGTCGATTCAATTAGGTGAATATAAATCGAATGAAACGGGTATAAACGAAAGTGGCTAAATTTTCTACGGTATTTTTATTGCTCTTGCTTCTATCCTCCCTATCTTCTACAGGCCATTATGCAGCCGGTTCAACACTAATCTATTTTCTTTGCAAGGAAAACGTTTCAGTATGTACACTCCGAACAGAGGAAACCTGGGAGATTACGTATTTTTGATATTTATATGTACTTGGTACAAAGAAAAAGAAGGAATAAGGGGAAGAGAGTCCGGGTCAATTGGGCGACCGAAGTAAACGCACCAGCCAGTGTCCATGCCTCTCAGACAATTAGTGGCTCGCCGTTACGAGCTTGAATTAACGAGCTACCTTCAACCGTACGTACCTACGTCTAACCTAACAACCCTCTCTCTCTCTCTCGCTCTCTCTCTCTCTCTCTCTCTCTCTCTCTCTCTCTCTCTCTCTCTCTCTCTCTCTCTCTCTCTCTCTCTCTCTCTCTCTCTCTCTCTCTCTCTCTCTCTCTCTCTCTCTCTCTCTCTCTCTCTCTCTCTGTTTCTCTTGCTCTATCTTCCGTAAGAGCTTGAAAGGAACTCGAAAAGCTGTGGTGGTATTACATACACTGTGTCTACTGCATGCAGTTTACAATGCCTTAACTCGACTGCACGGGGAGGCATTGCAAAATCTTTAAAAAGACTTAGGGCAGACGTACCAGTTGTGGCCGCTTTAAGCATTTTCTTCACATTGTTGTAAATTCGGAACTGAAAAAGTGATCGATACAACCTAAAAGGTACACAGAATCGAATCGTTATCATTTAAAACCTTTACTGATCATGATAAATAAGAAAATAGGAAATTATCTTGTAGCTGTCATTTTCACCATTTGTGGCCACAATTTTACTACTTTAGATTATCCGAAGTACCAGTTGTGGCCACCAAACTTTGAATTGGGATACGGATGCGCTATACAAACGAAGGGTGTGAAGTATTAGACAATCAGTGGTGGTAGATTAGAATAAAAAATAGTTATTTATTTGCATCATAAACATATTACTGAACTGGTATAAGTGTGCTCTAATTGTGGCCATAAGCTCGCCAGAAATAGAACAATCGCATTTTGAATGTACCACTTTCGACCACCGCGTATTTTTCCGATATTTTAGCTGATATATCAGTTTTTTGTGATCCTAAGCCAAAAAATGAGCTTTAACTGATAAAATATACATTTTTGATGAGGCGGAATGACTTTAGATATAAGAAACCGTAATCATCTTACCTCGGGATCCCCTAACACTTCTGACAAGAAAGATGCACAAACCGCTCAGCGTTGACACATTTCGTCATATTATGTTGAAACAAATTAGCAGGTATTCAATAAAACAATCGATAGTGGTGCGGAAATATCTCGAATATGGAAATATTACGCTCGATGAAGTGAACACAGCCTTGAAACTTTAAAAAATTCGAAAGAAATTCGGAGTGGCCATAAATGGTACAGTGGCCAAAACTGGTATACGTCTACCCTATACCACTTCCATGCGCGTATTTTATTTTTTATTTTTTTCTAACAAAAAAAGTGGAATAATTCAATTATCATTCCTTTGTATCTTGTGTTTCGAACGAAGTGATTTCAAGAAAAGCTTATTTGGGGATACAGTTCTCGGTACAAAGAAATTTTTCATTTCATCATTGCAGTCAACCTGCTAATCTCAACGGTAAAAAAAATCTGTTTTTAGTAGCAACGTAATGCAATATGACCGGAGGATCATTGCGATAAATCAGGAAAGCTCTTGGCGCCAAGTCACCGGGCCATGCACATTTTTCATCGAGAGTAAAAAAAAGTTAAAAAAAAAAAAAGATTCAGCGTCGGTTTACCTTTGCTCCTCGGGCAACAGCGAAACAGACTGGCTGGCCTGTGTGTGGCGTGTTCAACTATACATCTATGGTTTCTAAAACAAGGAAAAAGCTAAGATGGCCAGCAAGCTTGCACTCGAGTCGAGCAAAGAAAAATAGACCCAGAACGGAGGGGATTGGACGGGAGCGACGCTTAGCGAGAATATACCGGGATATAGACAGATGAAATAAAAATAATTGAACAAGAAGAAATGTGGAGAAAAACTGAGAGGGCGAGGGGTGACTCATTAGCCACACGCAATAGTTTTTATTTATTAGAAAAAATTGTATTTGAGTTTAAAAAATTATGCGATAATAAAATTTCTTTGATCAAACCGGCAGCAGTGGATGCATGGACGGTGCGCGGCTCAGACAGTTTCCGGTGGTAAGCGGTACTGGTCACAGCCAATACTGGGATCGGTGACCACGCACTAGTTGGCCCACCGACTACCGAACGGGAGACAGTTTTTCCGACTTTCCGATGGCAATACAGCTCAAACTCAGTAAAATATAGTCATCTATATCGGTCAAGTTTTCCACAGTTCCCTTGTGCGCTCGTGCATACGCGATGCAGTAGTGCATCGGGAAAGTGTGGCTGCGGACAACACTCTGAGGGGGGGGGGGGGGGGGGGGGGGTCTCCCGGAACGAAATGAAATATGGAAATTGAAAGGGATACCGGAATGGGATACGTAAAAAATGAAAGACACCGTACAATTGTAAAACTAATAAAAAAAATAGATTCGAGAAAAACTCACTTCGATGAAGTAGTCATGGGAGTCAAAATTTATTTGCCCATTGAATATTTTTCGACTTTCGGATTCAGTGACAATTTATTTCAATCAAAATCACTTCTCACCCAATCCATTTTTCTTAGTCGTGTATCAATTTAAATGTTATCTCCGATTATTTCCTGCGATTTTTCAAGCAAACAATGGATTTAAAAAAAGACAAATATTTATATATTGATTGTTGAACTTATTAGCTATGCACTTTAGTGCTAATGTGTCGAAATGAAATTATCAAAGGCGATGGCCGTAACGAGAGCCAAAGGCTAATTAATCAGAGGGGCGCGAGGGGAGAATGCTGAAATAAGGGATTACGGGGTGGAGCGAGAGAGAACCAGAGGCCTTCGTGAATACGTGGAGGTATGATGCCAAGCCAGCTAAAGTAGAAAGCAGGCGGAGTTCTCTCATAGCCTCTCTCTCTCTCTCTCTCTCACTGTGGACTACTGGGAAAGCGAGTACCGGGAAAATGCTTATTACCAGTGGGTTTGCGTTTCCGGTTAAACCCTACGTATATATATATGTATATTTGTATCCATGACTATGTACAGGTTCGAGTGTGGCGAGGTGAGAGTTTTGAGAAGCCTGAGGCACACTGATGGGCGACAGCTCGAGTATTCGCTCGCCTGGAAGATTCGAAAGCAACCTCGTAAACTACGTAATCCAAGTTGCGCTATAGCAAAATCTGCGACAGATGTGAATTATTCGAGAAAGAGAAGGAAAAAAATTTATAGACAAAAAAAGAAATATAGAGAGAACCGTCAATATATAAAAATTTTACAGTATTATAATTCGAAATATGTTATGAAAATTCGTACATATATCCATCGTATACTTGCTATAATTTTTTCACATTCACAAAGTTTCGTCTATGAGGAAAATGGTTTTTTTTTAAATTGTCGCTTTGTCATGTAAATTCTTAACTTGTAAATATCTGCATATTGGTTTTCGGAAATTCGCCATTGTGTTATATTTAAGGTTTTCTTAACAGTTGTAACTCTTTTATTTTTTTTACCATGTTTTTTACTACGTACGCAGATTTTTCACACGGAGTATGCCCGTGCTCGGTTCCGTGTAACATGCACCGACTGTCACATATAATAGCATCCTCTCTTCCGTATATACATAGTTAGATACGACATATTATGCTGGTCTAAATATATTATACAAACGTCAAAGCGATTATTCCCGATTTTTTAAATGTCATGACTCATGAATATCAAAAGCATATTCCCACGCATTATATTCATTCGATATTCCATAGCTGCCATTAACAGTACATTATATACTCTGGAATTCCGATTCAACGTTCGTACCTATATGCGGTTTTATTCCAAAATCCCCGTCACATCATCGATCCCATAATATAGGAATGGAATTACCCTCGTGCTCTCCATTATCTTCAGCTCTCTCGGTACGCGTGGCTCGAGTAACTCACCCTGTGTGTCCTAGACGAATCATAGCCAAGGCTCCCTTTGTCAAGTTTTTGGATTCCAAATAAAAAATTCAATTCTCTTTCGATCTTTTTCAATACAACGGGAAAAAAGAATATGAAATGTTATTTTCATCAAACAAAAATATGAGTAGATAATTTTATTTTTAAAAAATGTATAAAATAATTATCATTTAAATTGTCCGATCTACTTTCGATAAATTAGACAAATGCTATCGAACATTTTTGTGTAGTTTCATTGTATTTCTTTGCGCATCATTTATCAATAACTCCGATGTTCGATCGATAGTTTCGATATTAAAATATCTTAAATTGCGAATAAAAATCCACGGAAGTAAAATAAAAAACTACTGGTACAGACCAGGAAAATAATTTTCTTTGTAGCTGCAAACAACCAAGATCCAATCTATTATTCAATATTTTTTATTTCCTATATCGAACAGCGAAAAAAATTTACTTCTGTCCAGTGTAGAGCAGCTGAAAGAGAAGCTTCAGAAAAATTCCGAGAGATGAGCGTGGGAGAAAGAATTATCCATCGTCCGGTGTGGCGTTCGATCGACTCGCTGTCGTTATGCCGCACGATTTGTTCTTTGGACAACGAGCTCGAGTCCAGAAAGCTTCTCTCTCTCTCTCTCTCTCTCTCTCTCTCTCTCTCTCTCTCTCTCTCTCTCTCTCTCTTGATCTCCATTTTACGCCACTCCCACCTGTTGCACCATAACTATTCGAACAATGAACGAGGAGAGAGGGATGATAATTATAATGGTGATTTCGTCGCTTATCACCGGATTGTTTTGAAGTAACTTTACGAGCTTTGCTCGGATGCTTGTCTGATGCTTGGTACCTTTTTTTCTCTCAACGTTCTTGCAAAGACACTCTGCACTCGCGGTCGATTGCGTGGCAAAATGCATTGCCAAATTCATATGGAAACTAAAGAGAAGAACAAATGATTTTACATACTAGTTTATTTCCGTATTGGAAACTTCATAATTCAATACTTCATTTTGCTATTAAACGCGCATAATCCTCGTATCAAGATGTGAGATGCAAAAATCTTTAAGTCACTTTTACTCCTCAAGGACTATGTAGGAAAAAAGTCGATGAATATGAAGGGTTAATGCGATCATTCGTGCATCAGCAACAATCGACTCCAGACGAGACGAGTAATCCTGAGAGCTAGTAACAACGCAGTTTCTATCTCCCTCTCTCTCTCTCTCTCTCTCGCTCTCTCTCTCTCTCTCTCCCTCTTTCTGTATCCACGGATAATTGGAAGATGCAATGATGCAATGATGCTGAATCGAGGAGCCTCGTATATAGAAGCGTGATCTTGCGTCGGTCGGAATGCACAGATCTACACTACTGAGCAGCAGAATAAGGAGTAAAGCAGTCCATTAAAGACTCCGGACTACCACGCAGACGTCCAGAGTTCGAATTTCGGCCATGCAGCATCAATGAACTTTTCAAAATGCATTGTCCGTGGACTCGGTGGTTCGAAATCCATCGTAAATGGTAGGTCCTCCGAAATGCACTGGGCTGGTATTGAGAAGATTGCGAAATCAACAGACACTAAGAATTCCAAAAATAAACATGAAAACCTTGTGTTCCATGTATGAAGCTTAAACCCGGCAGGGCAATACAGATTCATTTCAAATAACCTATCTACTACTGATGGTCAACTCCACAAGAGATCGGTAATTCGTTACCCACCTACGCTTGTTTCCCAGTATATTTTCCCCATTCCAATTAACTATTCGACTATTTCTATGCATACACGCTATGTAACTATGCATAGATACCGTTAATGCATATACATACTAAAAGTGGCTCGAGAGCCTCGGGTGCAGCTTCAACGTTTTCAATGGAAACCACTGCGAAGGTCCAATTACCACGAAGAGTGGTCGAAAGACTCATGGTTCGGTCAGTTCTTGACTATACCTCCCGTCGATTTTGTGGCTGACGTTACCGCGATTTTCTATCTCCCTCTCTCTCTCTCTCTCTCTCTCTCTCTCTCTCTCTCTCTCTCTCTCTCTCTCTCTCTCTCTCTCTCTCTCTCTCTCTCTCTCTCTCTCTCTCTCATTGAAGAGAAACACTCTATTCAACTCTCAACATATTGTACCGAGACTATCACATTGCTATCATCATGGTATTGAACGTAAAGCTTTATCGAATCCTTCCTTTCACGTGCAATATCTGTCGATTCTCAAGAGTCACAAGGACTAAAGAGTCGCTTGGTATTTGTAATATATCACTGGAATACAGGGAAGGCTCAAGGTCCTTAAATTTCGCATGTCTCCCAATATAATTTAAAAAAAATTAAAAATATTAGAAAATCTAAGCCCCTTTATCGATTCTTGCTACATCGAATATCAAACATCATTATTCCTCTGGCGTATTTGTGTAGAAACGTTTGAGCTTCATAGCCAAAAATTTACAATGCATGGTTAGAGCAATAAAAGTTGTTTTTTCAAAAACTTCAATGTCCCACTTCAGATTTTTTATTATTATTCGCTCGTTTGAGATCTTTCAATGTAATTATTCAGGTTAAGCTATTATTTTCCAAGTATTTTCTCTATTATTCTCTTCATTATTGTTCTTGCTTCTTCAGCTTTATGACGTTCGCACTATAAAATGTACAAGTAAAATTTTCGCCTCACACTGAAATATTTAAAACTCGCCAAACTACGAAGATAGTTTATAAGATCCGTGGGGATCGAGACATACGAGCTTTTCTGAGATACGGAGTAAAGATTTGAGTGGTGCATTACTTCTTAAAATATTTCTCTGTACTGATCCTGCAAGATGACTGGGGCTCTTATATGCAGCTCTTATATGCACCTGCGGAGGATAAAAGTATGACGAAAAAATGCTGTATCATGTGTAACAAACAAACAAGAAATAACCTTAAAATTTGGATTCTTCATAACGACACGAGAAACTCTCGAGCTAGTTGGGCACCGGAGTATAACTGCGGCAGCTTTAGGATGTCGCCGGGGCTGCACTAGGATCGTTCATTGCCCGCCCAAGAATCGGTTATATCCTATGCAAGAACGAGAGCCTGCCATTACAGCGCATAGAATATATACAATATACTCACGGCATGGTATTGCAGGTGTTTGCTTGTAAATTTCTCAATGTATAACACGATTCCTTCCCTCGTGAGAATTCTCCCTCGCTCTGCCTCTACGTACACCCCATTGACGTGCCATTCACGAGACTTGAGTACAGTTACGCCGAGTACAGAATGTGTTATACAAGGCCCTTTTGTACGAATATATACCATTGGGTATTCATATCGCGAAAGAAAGAGGAAGAGAGATAGATAGAAGAGGAGTTTGAGGAACTGGGAAATACAGGGATGAGCACGAGTTTGTACCGATGGGTAGGAAATAAAACTCAAGTATGAGATACCCGATATACTGCACCATTTCGCATATATTTATATAGATATGCATAAGATCATATACAACAGTGCAACGAGAGCATGCAATGCTCTGTTTATCGTGTCTGACGTTACAGATATATCCGGTATGAACTGACTCCTTACCATGTCACAAATATACGAAACACCTCATACAAAAATCGTGATGTATTTTGATATGGGGGTATTTCCTCTCATTTTATCGTCGCGAGACGCACTGACCATTTTCCAGTCGGACCAAGGGGGATCGTCAATCTCTTTTTTTACATTTTTTGGCTGGTGCGTTCCAGGGATTTTAATCATATAGTTATGACGATTATATTAATTTCACACAGTTCAAAGCCCAACATATCTTTGTACCAGTTAATGCTAACGAGATTCATACTATACACTACACTTCATACTATACTAGGGTACAATGTACCTGGGTACACTTGACTTTACGGTATCCACTACTATATACTACATGTACTGGATTCAATCCGCTTTATCAAAAAAATATTAAAAAAATTCCGAATATTTCAAAACAAATTCGAGTTTTCAAAAATCATCCAATTCCACAAAAACCAAAACCCAAATATCCCACGTTTAATACATAAAAATGTACGCATTTTGAAAAATCCGTAAAATACCAAACCCCTTGAGCGATTCTCGGAAAATTCAATACAAAAGATAGGTTGCTCCCTAGCCAGTTTGCATCAAAAATTCCGGCTCGTTATAAGATTCGTATTTACGAATGTTTGAGCGATTACCGACATTTTTTCGAAAATTTCAAAATCTCGTAAAATATGAATCCGTGGAGAAATTTCAATGAAATTTGCAACGAACAAAGGGAGCTTAATGCTCGAAATGTGCGCAATGTTTGAGCGAATCCGGTCAAGAAATACTCGAGATATAACCATTATAATTTTGCTAACTTTACCATACACACACACACACACACACACACACACACACACACACACACACACACAACAGACACACACTCACATGCACGCGGACGCGCATGCACACACACATGTTGCACGAATTGCATAGTTAGCCGTGTCGATTCACTCACGCGTATGTCCATCGATATTGCAGTTTCCCATCGGTCTCGCTTTGTACACCCGCTGGCCATCTATCCATGCAAATATGACCCACCAGGCTCCATCGTTCACTATATATTATGCATATACTACATAACAACGTCTCCGCAGGCTTGCGGAACTACCTACCTCGATGGGTTAAAGGCGACGTTAATTAGCTAAAAACTCTCGAAAAAAGTCCCACCGAAATACGGGGTTCGCGAAATATTATTGAATTGTTTTTCAGGACACGTATATACATACCAATTTATATGCATATTTACACATATGTGAAACGTCGAAGTGAATAGAGCAGGAAGGATTGACGCGCGGATGGATGCAACAAGCACTCTGTCGCTCTGCTCGTCGTCACTGCCCATGGATGTGATATTAATTCGCGCTCCGCTAGCTAAAGTTGCACTCGAGCGTCGTGCAACGCATGCAGATCGTGAACATTTTAAAACCATTTTTATATTTATACATGCGTGATAATAATAACAATAATAATAATGAAAATCGTGTACAGAGATGAAAATGAATTAATTAATAATTCACCCAATTATTCATCGATTGATCATCGTTCATTAATTAACAGATAATTTATGCATGATTTTTCATCGCCAGCTTTCAGTACACATACTATTTTCGTGAATATATAACATTTATAATTTGGCAGAACGTCTGAGTAATTCGATCAATATAAATCACATTACGATACCTCCATCAATTTTGAATCATCTTAAAGTATTTCGTTATTCGGTATCTTGAAGTTGAATGCTCCAGTTTTGTATATGCGATTAAGCCATTGGGCTTCTGCCATTAAGACACGAAGCCAAATTAGAAGTGGGAGAAAGACGACATGGAGTAACTTTCAGACTCAAATATCTTTGCCAATAGGCGTTTGTGCAAAAGCCTTCTTTGACCTATTAGACGTGTTATATTTACCGGTAACCGAAAACCACCCGAAACTTCGCCAGAAGCGAGTCTCCGTTGCGCGCTTAATCGTTAAGATCGTCGTCGGCTTGAAACCCGAAACTTACATTTTCACTACGAAAATCTTCTTCGACGTATACGGAGTTTTCCACGAGAAGTGATTTTTTAATCCCTCCACGTGGAGGGATTTTTTCCTTCGGGGATTTTTTGAGAGCCAGCCAATTATTTGAGTACGGTTGCTGTGAAAAATAAATTGAGAAATTAATTAATTAAAAAATTAAGAAATTAACCTCATTCCAGCTTTTGTTTATAGTGCTGCTTCTTTGTGACTCGTTTTCGGTGTCACGATTTGTGAATAAAATAGCTTTAAAAAATTATAAAAAGATTAGAGAATAAGAATATATCGGGATTTGTAAAAAATATGTGAACAAGAATTCAGGACGCATATTTAGCATTGTATGGAAATAAAAAAATATAGTGAGCCGAAACCAAGAGTGTCAGGATCATAATATAACGTTGATCGGTGTTAGCCTGGAATGTCCCATACACATAGATCCCCAACTTTCGGCCGTGAGTGAATTTCCTTCCCCCGGCCGATGTGTCGACACGAAAGCAAGAGCGCGTGTTGAATCCTTGTATATATGCTTTCAACGCCAGTGGCAAAGAAGGAAAGAGGTGTAAACGTCCGTCACGATAAGCGAAGGAAGCAAGAGAGAGAAAGAGAGAGAGAGAGGGAAATAAAGATATATAAAGAGTATAAAAGAATAGATTGGTGAGGAGGAAAGAGGGAAAAGGGTGCAGGTGTAAGGGATGAGCGCGTCATGCTATCTCTCGTGCGACCTTGATCCTGTCAACGTAGCACACACACAGCATATGGATATAAATATACAATATATATCACGTAAACCCTTTCGTGACCGTATTATTTTTAGCTCCTGGCCGGTAAGCCTTTTTATCATATTTACCGTAATGGAGACTCTCCATAACGACAACAGCGGTAAAGTAACCATTCCTCCAATTTAATTTTGGGCGGACGAAACGGTGGGGGAGAACCGTGTATTTTACTTTCGATGTGGATAAAGAGGAAAGAAGAGAAGAAGAAGAAAAAAAAACGATAAAGTAGAGTAAACCAGCTAGACATGTGCGGCTAGCACGAATAATTGACGAGGGTAGTGTCTAGTGTCTATCGATTATCGTGATGTCTCGTATCTCTTTCGTATCCTCCGTCTCACTCTCGCCCTCTTTCGTAAAGGGTTATATATATATATATATATATATATATCTCGACTGTTAGGTGGTGTATAGCATTTCCCTGGTGCCGGTTGAATCTCCTCCGGAAATTCCTTCCTACGCCGATATCGAGTCCTATCAACATTCACTCCACATACATATACGTATATATTATTTACGTACGTATACTCATAACTACATTTATATATAAATACATAAATTTATATATGAACACATGGCGTATTCAACGCAAAATCTATCAACCTTTTTTCCGAGTTTTCATCTAAAAATTTTTTCCAAGTCTGCATTCAGTAACATGAAAACATTTTTCTTTTCAGAATTGTCCCAAATTGGTTGTAATTCATAACTTTATACTGACAAAGTCAATGATAAGATTTAACATGAAATCAGGAAGTTTGTATGTAAATGAACAACACTCCATTGAAAAAGAATCAGCAATATAGACTCAAAAGCCAAAAGTCTATCGCTGTTGAAAAATTCATATGCTGGAAAATATTTATGATAAAAAACTAAAGAAAATGTCAAATGCTCGTTCGATCTTACGGAATTGAATAAAAAAATCAGGATCGATATATGTTATGCAAAGGCTTGAGAGTCTTAGGTTGATCGATTTTGCTTTGAGGCATATTATATGTTACATGTGCAGAACTTAGGCAGTCATTTTATACAAGGTTACACATACATATATCCGAGCATACCGATGAGCCTGAACTTCATGGATTTTTCAATAGTATCGATCCGCTACGAAATTGACGAACGAACCAACCATCGCAACTCTTCGTATATCCTTCCAATGGCCATAGGCGAATGAATATATCTAGTGCTACGAGACAGCTCGTTGCATACCTTATAGCATGTTACAGAAAGCGTAAGCATTTGTACGAACTAGTTTCATGTATATCTCTCTTTCTCTTTAAGAGCAAAAGGACGTACAAGCTTTGTTTGAGCATAAGGAAAATGCCCTTTTACTTTTAGACACGCAATACTCATCGATCGGTTTCACTTACTGTACTTTAAATAAAATTCGCTCGGAGATCGTGGCTAGCTTGAATTTTTTTTTCATTCAATCTTTTCAGCCTCGTGTCGTATACTCCGAACAATTCATTGAAAATGTGCCTTACAATGAGGCAATGAATCAGGATTTTTTTTATACTCAATTATCTTCAATTATTTCGTGGAATTAATTTTAATAATAATGAAAAAAGTGGAAGTTCAAAATTTTATCGAACAGTCGGGAATAATTCGAAACAATTGTTGGAAAGTATTCTTAGGGTAATACAACTTTCCTGACCCGATCGCCCAATGTCAATCGTGGAATGTTGCGATATACATGAAACCTTGAAAAACTTTCTCTGGGGGATACACCGTCTAAAACAACTATGCAAATAAATTTTCAATGCATATACGCTACACTCTATCACACTCTTATAGTAACTGATGTTTGTTTTATTATTATTATTATTTTTTTAAATATATTTTATACTTTGAAAAGAGGTTGTCCCGTTTATAAATAAACAAATAATTACTGTATAATTGTATCACGAATATTCATCTTCTTTCACTATAGTTATTGGTAAATATTAATGTATAGTAAATCGCTGGATGTCTATCTAGGTAAATGAATATTTTATATAATTAAAATTATATTTTACTGTTAAAATCGTATCGATATTTAACCAATGTGATTGTCTCGACTGTTCATCCAAAGTATTTTATCTGGATCGCACGTTAAATTTCCGCTGAAACGATAAAGTCCCGGAAGAATTGTACAACCAGTGAGAAAAAAAAAGTTGAAACTATATCGAATTCGAGTATGGAAGTTTCAAAGTCGTCGATGTCTCTTCATAGCATCTCGTGAACTTCTCTGCACTACAGTAAGATATTATTATCACTGGAGATATCATGACCGTTACACATTTCGCTACATGTTCGACTCGCATACAGCTAAAAATTTACGGAGAAACAATGTTGTAGGGTCAAGCTTACAGATGGACAAATCACGTACCTTACGTATATAGTAAGACAAGACAAGTCAAGCCAAGACAAAACAAGAGAGAAAGAGAGAGAGAGAGAGAGAGAGAGAGAACGCGTGCATCGGATGCTGTTACTCTTCTTTCCAGCACTGTTTAGCTCTCTCTCTCTCTCTCTCTCTCTCCCTCCTGTCTCTCTTTTTCTTCGCCGAACGAGGCAATAAAGTCGAGATAGAAGAAGCTGGAACGCGTATGTTCAGATGGCTCGACAGTACGAACGTTGCTCGGAGAATAAAAAAAGGAAATAAGAAAAAAAAAATTGTGAGTAGTTATCATGAAGAACCGGTGGAAGAGCTAAAAAAAAAATACGGAAACTTGGACTCGTGTGCTGGAAGAGACAGAGCGCGGGTAACGAGAGAAATCTCAGGAGGTCACACATACACAATGTACAAACTACGAAATTGCCTGCGCGCGTTTCAACCTCCGTCCGCCCTTATCGCGAAGAGCATAAAGGTCGATAGGTCATAAAATTGCGGAAATCGAGGTTGCGGAAAAAAAAAGAAAAACTTATATATTTAGGATTCGCGAATAATATCGAATGGAGTGAATAAAAACCGCGAAAAAGAGAGCAATATTTATAGAAGAATTGATGAAAAATTTCCAAATAATTTGTTGCGTTATTCTTTGCCTCAAATCTTCAATTCATTCTTCCGCCGCTAATCTTCGTTCCTCATATATAAGACTCGGAAGAGTCTCCTCTGCCGTTAACTTATCGAATTCCGGACTTTTTTCATCGTCATACTTAAAACTGTAGTTACAGTTTCATTAGTTAAAGCCACGAATTAACTTAGTAATTTTATTGATTTCCATTTTATGCGTGCATTGAATCGAATTCACCGTGCAAGCACAATGACATAAAAAACGGTTGCTGTCATCCAGCAAATCATTTTCTCCGTATACGGATCTGTCCTGGATGAAGGCGCCGTCTGGTTATCCTGATCAGATGTATCTTATCGATATCCGAACCAGATCTGATTCGATTGATATCGGATCTCTGTATATAATCTCTGTAACAGCGGGCATCAGCCGACCATTACAGAGCTTTTTTTTCCACCGATTATCCTACTATCCAAGTTTCAAAAATTTTTTATATACGTGCCAAGATCAGTGAATGGCAGAGAGAGAGAGAGAGAGTGAGAGAGAGAGAGAGAGAGAGAGAGAGAGAGAGAGAGGGAGGCCTACATCATACTTTCTCGTTTTTGCCGCTCTTTATGTATGCCTATATCGGCCTTCTCTCAAGCCCGGTTATACCACGTCTACGTCTAACAGTGAAAATATACGTGTCAAAGATAAAAGTAAACTTAACTCATCAAAAGTTTTCTGGGGCTTTCTCTCTCTTCTCCTCGTTCTCGCATGTGATTGGTATTTGGCGTTCGCCTGACGAATGTTATGCTACATACATATATATATACATGACCAACCTCTCGAAAAGCCGACTCCAGAATGAGACGATTGGAGTGTCTGTATGGCGAAGACAGAAGATACTCTATGCTATCTATGTATATATACGTATATCTCTAGCTAAGAGCAAAAGCCCACGAGGTCTTATACCTACTCTTATATGAAACTTTTGCTGATTCTGCCCGAGCTCTACGGCTCAAGAGTGCCAAGTTTTGACGGAGGGAACGGGGCAGCTACTTTCTTTTCATTACATAAGATCTGAAGCCCCCCCGTCCGACCCCCTCCACTGCCCCAAACATTCTAGGCGCAAGAGAACACGCTCTCGAGAACGGTAATAATAACGAAGTTAGATGAAGAGGGAAAAAAAATCCCTCCCAAAGGTAAAACGAGCCAACGAGAACCGAGGATCGTTGATCGTGATATGCGACTTGAACTTTCTTTTTCAAGATTAAATAAAAAAATAAAAACTGCCCCAATTAGACATGTTCACATTGCTTACTCATATAGTTTTCCATTATTACAAAGGCTCACTTATCACAAATTCGACGCTTCGACGAATGCTGTTCGAAGTTAAATTTCGATTCATCGAAATTTCACATCTCTCATTTTGACTACAATTCAATGTCAATCCAATTATCCGTTTCTTGATATTGAAATGGGCGTGGCGATAAATTGAAGTAACGTTTTTTCACGAGTAACATCGTTTGTAGCGCGACCGACATGTTCCCTGGGTCAAACAAAACCATATAGAGGTAGTATATATGTAATCTAGATCCACGATGAGTCCCTTTGTACCGACACGCTCTGCCAGCGATCGAGGAACTGAGAATTGAGTCGGAGATCAAAGTTTTAACGAGGAAGAGCAGTAAGTATGTTTTGCTTGCCTCAAAACATGAGAGAAAAGGAGCAGAACAGAGAGACTGTAATGTAACTTAGTACGCAGGAGTAAAGGGGCGTCGTGAAAGCCCTCAGAGCCGAACGCAGTTTGCCGGTAAGTTGCACGCGTTGAACGCTCTCGTGTAAACAGAAACAGTGGTACTTAAAACAACTCCATACGATATATGTATATAGATGTAGCATGGGATCTATATAGTATAAGGAAATGCACAGCAGTCTTTAAGTATAAGCGCGTGTCTCGCAGTAGTTGCAACTTCCCCGGTTTCATACAGCTATATACAAGAGAATAGACTGCATTGAATAGTGGAGAGAGACGACATCAAACTGAGCACTACGTGCCGTGGTTAGACGAGCTTTATAGACAGAGAGGACACGAAAATGAGGGGATGAAAGAGAGAGAGAGAGAGAGAGAGAACTGTTCCCTTTTCGCATTACTCTCGCTGTCCTGGTGGCGCTTATCCAGGAGCCGTTATTTCACAGGAGAGATGGTCTGGTTAAAAGAAAAAACCAGAGAGTAGTTGGTTATTGAAGCGAACTCGAAACTCCGTTATAACATCTCCTGGTAAGCATGGCTTTTTCTCTGTCTCTCTCTTCCTCTGGCTCTCTCTCTCTCTCTCTCTCTCTCTCTTTCTCTGCGTGAGCTTAAAGCCACACACATAACACAAATATGAATTACCGGGGAAGACTCTCCCAGAGAGGATGTGCCCTCATCGGCCATCCTCCTCCTCTTCGTTATGTATACAAAAAGCCTGGGAAAATCTTGCACCGCGACGGAGCACTGTACAAATATATTTTCCAGGAGATAGGATAATACTAGCGAATCACGGAGGGCTGTAACAACGTCTTAATTGAATTAGAGTACGTTGCTGTTTAATATCGCTGGAAAGGATTGAAATTGATGGATTCCGTCGACCTACTATGCGGATTATCGATCGATCAAATTCAACGAATTTAATCTAGCCGAATACTCAATTATTTATATTCAATTACTATGAGTGACGAATTCATCGAGCAACGGTTGAATCATTAATAAAATCTTGAGGAACGTTCGATTCAAAAAAATGTCAAATACAATCAACGGTGATAATATTTAATTATTTAATATTTCAAGTGTGTTAAATATTAATTAGAATTAATTGTGAATATTCTGTATTGATTGTCGCAAGAATGTCGGTGTCAGTTAATCAAAAGAATTCGAGATACAGCCGATTGATCGATATCTCAAGCAAGGTTAAGGATGTATGAGCACTAGCTTCACGATCATATAAAAATCTGAATTTTTTATATGGTGTAGCAGAAGTTTATAGGATAAAACCTGCAAAATTTCAAAGTGGGTCAACGACTCTTTACGCGAGTAATTAATTCGTGAAATCAAGATATTTATCCCACGCCATATACGAATTCGGGGCTGGCGCAACTTTGAAACAGAAATTCGTATCTTTCACGATCAGATACGATCAATATTAAAACTGTTAAATGTTCAGAAAACTATCACGATTACATACGTTCCATAAAAAATGGGGGTTGACGAACCTTTTGACATACAATTATCGATTTTAAGGAAATTTTTCGCGTGGGTCAGATAATGAGCGGTCCGACTCTCTCTTGTTTCATGCGTGCCCCTCGCTCACCGCGCTCACCTGCGCCCACGTTTTCGCTTATTCCCCGCCACCTTGTGCTCATACATCCTTAATCTTCATTAAAATTATTGATTGTGTATTGATCGATTAAATTTATCGATCAATCGAGATTGCTGAAAATTGGTAGTACTATTTTAGAATCATTATGGTAATAATTTTTTAATTCGAGCACGCATAGTATTGAAATTGGTAACAATTGATCAATACCTCAAATATAATTAATGTTGATTGTGAATAATCGATTTTTTTAACTCTGTGTTGATGCATACACCGAGGATAATTTTTATCGAAAAAATTCGAAGCAGCAGCTACGTGTATCTCATTATGAGCTCACGAGAGTTAATTAACGGTATACACGTATACAAACTCACATACACAAACTCTACCTCTTTCAACCTCCTGCTCTCTTTCTTTTCCCACAGCTAGGCTTGCATAGCTAGTAGAGTAAGAGTGTTGTCCGATCGATTAAACAGTGGTTCAACGCTCGTCAGCCCTGCCGCTTCCACACGCCTTGGCCGCGCTCTCTCACGTCGACGTCAGTATTAGTGGCGGTTGCCGGTATAGCCTGAAAAACTAATTTTCTTCGTGAGCTCCCGACCCTCGCGCCAGGGTGTAACTATGTCGGAGGAAGCTTGCGGGTTCGCTTCTCTCTCTCTCTCTCTCTCTTTCTCTCTCTCTTTCTCTCTTTCTCTCGCTGGCAACGCAAGCGATGAGGTAGCATGCTGGACCTACGATGAAATATGCACGGGCTATGCGAGGTCTGAACTCAAACTCTCCAGCTTCTCCTTCTCTCTCTCTCTCTCTCTTTTGCTGCTGACGCGCTACCACTGAGAGAGACCTGCCTGCTAATTAGCGCGGAAAACAGCCGGAGAAGTAAACCGCCTCGGCGAACGGCCGACGGCCGTGTGGTGTCCGCGAAACCTGCCGGACTACCTCTCCGCCTCTCTCACTCTTTATGCTCTTCTCTCTTTACCCTCTTGGCTAAATTACCTAACCTTCCCCTTCCTCTGCCTATATATAACTCCTCTACTACATCAGCGCCGGCAAACCCCCAATGCTAGCCCTCATCCCGCCCCCTCTCGGTGATATAGGCAATGCTTTTGGCGCGTCGACGTGAAATCGATATTTAGTCTCTGAACGATATTCGTGAGAAAACCAGAGAAACGAGACTAAAGACGAAAAAAACTTGAGGGTTGGATACGCTTTGACACTCTATTTATATGAAATCGATACTTTTTTTGTTTTTTTTTTATCGCACAGCTTTTGTATCTACAGTGATGAGACGAGAGGATCACGAATCCACTCGATAATGTAATTTTTTATTTATTTTTTTTTGTATTTTTTTATTACGGTCATTTCAGTTTTTTAATCAGGGCCAGACTACACCTGACCAGACCATAACTTTCAACGAATAAAGTGTTGTGAAACGTCACATGTACTATATTTTCAGTTGCTTTGCAGAATGTCGTTAAGGATTTCCGTCTTCATTAAAATCTGAAGAATGCGAAACGATGCAGCCAAACTTCTGAAAAATCGTCCAGAAATCTCTACCCTCCGACAAATCGCTAAAAGTTCTGCAAAATTTTTATTATTTATCTCCCTCACTCCCTCTCTCTCTCTCTCTCTCTCTCTTTCTATCTCTCTCTCTCTCACTGTCCCCCTCTCATTACCTTGTGCTTTTTTTGTGCCTCTCGCGTTCGTCAACCGACAACCGAGAAAAATTCATCGATATAAAAGTGCTTTTTTTATCTCTCGCTACAATTGCAAAAATTCTCGATGCAGTTATATTCGAACCGTTCAATTCTCCGAGAGTGTTTCATATTTCTCGAGGCCTTTTTATCATCTCTCGCCTCGCTTAGAAACTATCAAGAGTAGAATAAATGTATAAATTCGTGTTTTTTTTTAAATTCAATTTCTTTCGTCTCTCAATTGTTGTGCTCTCCCCAACTGGGTTATTCCTTGCTCGGCTAAACTTTATTGTATTTCACCCTCGTCTCTCTATTCTCCTCTGTTTCTTTCTTCTTTGTATAATTATTTCTTTTTTGATGATTTCTAGCGACATTGCGCCCAATGTGTTCTAACTTTACTTTACAAACTAAACAAACTCCGGTTTGTACCATTTGAGCTCGGTCCACACGGCGGGGTGGCAGCAAAGAAATACCTAATATAATAGGGAGGTATATTTTTAGTGCACCGAATCGTTAACATTCACCATCAAAATACGTCTGCTGCCTCGTTCCTTTCGAGCAATTTTCTCTCTGCGCGCTGGCAAATCAACCCGTCACGACCACAAAACTTCTATATTCGTGTCTCCAAGCGATTTATCGAAATATTTTCGAGGCTCCCGCGACCTAATATTACTTATCAAATGTGTATATATACACGCAAAGAATCTGCGAATAGCGTGCTGGCGTTTTTATAATTTCTCGCGTGCATCCCATAAGTCCCATCGCTGCAATCACCGACCGGCCCCCTTCCCCTCTCCCGTTGCTTTACGCACCTTCGTGCCTGTGAATCACGTAATTTTTTCCGCGTTCCCCTGTTCGCCGTCTTGGTTTTTTTTTTTTTTAGTTTCTTCTCATTTGAAACTGCGCAAAACTTGAACGCCCATAACGTTCGTGATATAATGTGACATTAATTGCACGTTGAATATTCGCGAAAAATGATTAAAGCATTTATTGCGAAAGCAGCCAGATGATGGAGGAACACGATTTGTTAAAAAAAAAATCAACATAATTATCCCTTTCCTTTTATTTATTTTGCCCTGTTGTGTACTCTGGGAGTTTCGTTGGGAGTCTGCTTGTCTTCCTACAGAACGTCGTTTTCCCTTAATTGCCCACGATTTTTAACGATAATACAGCATTCCAGGAAAATCCCATGTTACAGTGTCAATACGTAATAAGTGAAGGGGAATAAGCAAGGGTGCCATCCCTTGCTTCCTCGACACTGTCGTTCCTCAAAACTCTTGGACCAGTGACGTCCCACAGCTGAAGCAAATTAATTCGATCGGGTGACCCGCTCGATAAACTTTATTATACTTGGTAGAAAATCGATCGACAGAGAGAGAGAGAGCGACAGAGAAAGAGAGAGAGTTGATTCCATTCGTGGGTGGTCTATCCTCTCTGAAGCATTAATACCAACGACAAACGCTATTAAAGTTAGCACGCGGAATTCTGGAAACGATGAAAATCTTAATGAACACTATACACCGAAACGAAAATAAGAAACATACCCGTGCCGTCCTAATCTATACGGATATATCCAATAAAATGTGTAAAGCAAAGTTGACGGATATTATATATATAAGGATCTATGGGTATAGGTAAGAGTCCATGGCCCGGTTTCCCAAGTGGAGGTTAATCAAGAAAGTAGTATCACTCCATTTCTCTCTTTCTCTATCTATATACCGTTTCTCCGTCGCTATTATCGGACACGTAGGAACCTAGAGACTCCCAATGTCAAACGCATTAGCTCTCAGTGGTAATAGTCAATGTGTGGTCAGACTTTGTGTCTACCACTCACGCAAAATTATTAATATACCTTGAACTTTATTAAGAATATAAACGAGACTAGACTGCCACTATAACCACTCGTATTCTTTAGACTGTCTCAAAAAAAACTTTTATTTTTTTTTTCGATCTCCCAATTTATGAAACCATAGTTAATAACATAATATTGAACCTCGTGAAAGGAAATCACCGTGCGATTTTTTTAAAAGGTGACGCATTGAGATGTTGTATTCGCCATTTGATTAACATGTAATAAATCCAATTCTAACGGTTGGAGGGAGATAATAATTTTTCTATACAACGAACGGAACTCTGTATGGTAGCGTTTGACAACTTATATGTTTTCTTCGAATCGGCGCGCCTGAAAATCTGAAAATCTCGAAGATGGTGCGGTTAAAAATTTTCTATAGAAAATTTTTACCGCACCGATTAAACCCGATTTACACCGATTAAAAGAAAACATATGAGTTGTCAAACGCTACTACACAGGGTTTTGTCCGTTGTATCGAAAAATGATTATCCACCTCCAACCGTTAGAATTGGATTTCTTACGTGTTAATCGAATGGCGAAAACAAAAACTCAATGCGTCACCTCTTAAAAAAATCGCACGGCGATTTCCTTTCACGAGGTTCAATATTATGTTATTAACTATGGTTTCATGGATTGGGAGATCGAAAAAAAAAATAAAAGTTTTTTTTGAGACAGTCTAGTATTCTTCTTCCGGGTCAGAGCACTTAAGTCATTCACTGTAGGGCAAAAATATCGCCCTATTCTGGATGATTATTTGAAAATTCTTATCGCGCAACTCCTTATAACGTGACACGATATTATTTATGTGAAACATATAGCAGAAAGAAGTCGAATAATAAGTAACGCCTATCGACCGTAGATTACCACCTTTCGTTATTTTGAAAATACTTCGAACGGTATATGTGTTTACTCTTTACTTCATTATGTAAATGATGTCGTTGTGCATTTAAAAAAAAAAAACAAATTATAACAAAAAATATTACGAATAAATGTAACAGTCGTTACTTTCTCCGTCATACGTTAATCGTTAAATGTCGTTTTTAGGATATTTTTCATACAATGCAGTGGAAAAAAAATATTTAAATAACGGAGTAGATTACTAACATGTATATTTTTACAAATATCGTAGGTTACTATTACAAAATAATTGATAATGATCGAATTACAGAACAATAAACGTATAATGCTCTTTTGACGTAACGAGTGGTGCCCATCTCTGCTGTTGATACATAATATTTAACATTTCAAAGATAGTGATTTATACCATTTATGATTACGGCCCTATTTGCAGCTAATTTGAGTGTTATAGATCGACTAAATTTTCTCATTTGTAACGCTGTTCAGATGAGTTTATGATTTATGTACAATGTACACCTTGCGATGCATATTGTAAATATAGCGTAGAAAATAAGGGAACGGTGACTAGCATGATCGAGACACGAATTCGGTCGCGTGTTTCGACTCGACCGACACTGGCATTAAAGTCTCAACATTGGTCGGTGAGGCACATACGTTGTGTGTATATAACGACGACGACGACGACGACGACAACGACGACGATGACGCAGCAGGAGGGCACTTAATGCCGTCGAATTAACGTCAAATTAAAAAACGCACGAGCACGCCTAAGCGTACAGTAGACTCTCCTTAACCGTGCTCTCTAAAATTACACTGCTCCTCGATATTAACCATAATAAGGCTGTTTGAGTTCCCCCACGCTCGCGTGTTCCTTTTACGGCGCGCGCGGTCAACGTTATCTCCGTGGAGTGAGGGGGCACCCCTTAATAGGAATAATTTCAATTCGCTCTGATTCTATTTGAGGATAGCTGCAATCACAGAGCGGAGGGCTATGAATAAAAGTCGATGGAGTTAGAGGTTTATCGTGACTCTCTCCACCTTTTTGGATCATTGAAAATTTCAAAGAATTCTTTGAGATATTCCATCATTTTGTTACTCCCGTAATCATTTCATCATTTTTATCATTTAATCTCTTATCTTTTATCATTCATCTTTATCTTAATTTCATTCATCGTAAATCTTTTTTATCATTTTTTTAATCCATAATTTTCTCAAATGTAAACCTGATTTCATGAAGTTTATTCTATCGATGTAAAAAAAAGTTCTTATTTTGATAATGGTTTAAGAAAAATTGTTCTCTTCATTGATGATTACGACTTTTTAATCATGTAACTTTTTAACATAATTTTTAATCGACAATGGTTTTTTTTCTAGACGCATATGTGGACACTGTGTGCTATATTGGGCACTGTGTAGAGTGATGAAAAGTGAGAAAGAGAGAGAGAGAGACAAAGGTCCACGTGCGGATTTTTCGCGACTTATACGATCGTGTAAACGGGTCGACGGGTCATACCTGGAAGTTTGCCAGATCACAGGTGCGGTAAAAGCGACACGATAGATCTCTTCGTGCGAAAGTACAACGATGAGGTCGAACGGTCATCCGGAATTTCAATGACAAATTACTATATGTCATACAGAATACCAGCAGTGTTTGTTATCGTACAATTGAGTTATTAAAAAATTGACGAGATGAAAATGAGAGGAATCGATCTCTGTCAATCGTCATTTTTTTGAAACAATAAAGATTGCCTATACTCATGTAATTCTCAATGATTGTAGGTACAAGAATCATTGAATATTTAATTTGGATGTGCCAAAATTCATGTATGAATCGGAATATTTCAGTCGCCTATAACATTATTTCAGACAATCTGAAGATGTGGAAAAATGCATAGTTTGTCATTATTTGTACAGCATTTTTGGTTTTAAAAAGAGCTTTGACTAATACCTTCCGATGTAGCGCTTAAAAGTTATATTTGTATTTGATTGAGGATGAACTTTCCACGATGCAAGGCATTTAAGGTAGTTCCTCCACAAAATAGTTAATTTAAGAAATGGTCGAAATTTGGCATACAGGTTATTTAATATGTTATCCGAACATCTGTGCAATTTAAATAAGCTTGACCATTCCGAATCCGAGATATTTACACTCAAAGTTGGCTTGATTTGCACGTAACATATGCGCCATGTATGCACGAAGAGTTAGTTATTCACTCTACCGTCAAAACTAACCTTAAGAAGTTGATGAAAAACGAGGAGAAGCCAGAGAGGGATGTCACGAGTAATGTGAAAAAAATTCAGGAAGATTTACCATTTAGTTTTTGAGATATTGTAAGTGAAAGAGGTACGCGCGAGCCTGTGAGCGGTCCGACTCTCTCTTGTTTCATGCGTGCCCGCTCACCGCGCTTCGACTTGCCTACGTTCCCGCTTATTCCCCGCCGCCGGTCGCGGAGGAACTACCTTAAGCACAGCGCACGTACATTTGCTCGCTTCGCCAGGCCTCCGCACGAGAAGGTTAAGGTGAATTCGTGAATCTTTTGATATCGATCAACAAGTCAATAGAATCAAAGTCCACTGGATCTCTCTCTCTCTCTGATTCGGTGACACACAAGCGAACAAGAGAGCTTTGAAAGCGATCGCCTGGCCACATCAGTAACCAGCTTTGTACCTCAAGGGATTCATCTCCTACTCCCCTCACCTTTTTTTACTTCTCTCTCTCTCTCTCTCTCTCTCTCTCTCTCTCTCTCTCTCTCTCTCTCTCTCTCTCTCTCTCTCCTTCTCTCTCTCTCTCTCTCTCTCTCTCGAACGATTATTTGCTCGTCAAACCCTCGCATTCGCTGCTCGTCGTTGCATCTATTCAATGTTCGACGTCCAATGTCCATCGTCATTCACCTATAAGCCACTCGTACAACCCTTCGAAATTGCCCGAACAACACCTACAGCATTCTGCTATACAGAAACGTGATCAACGTTTGTCCGTGGTCGTGATTGAGTCACCGGAATTTCGACAAATGCACCGTGTACGTAAATTCTCACATAGTTTGTCCCTTTTCGACGAATTTTTCGAGAATTTCGCTGGAACCTATTGATTAAATCACTCTTGCATCAACGCCTTACAGTACACTGTACTCACAGTACTTACTATACTCACACTTACTTACTACAGTACTTACTATACAGTACTTATATACAGTATGTACAGTACTCATATACTTATGTACTTATATACTTATACACTCAGTACTTATATACTGTATGTACAGTACTTATATACAGTATGTACAGTACTTATATACTTATATACAGTACTTACTATACAGTACTATACAATACTTACTATACAGTACTCACTGTACTTACAGTACTCACAGTACACATTCTATACTTCTATAATATCGAAATTAAAAAAAAAATCTGTCAAATTTTAATAGAGAGTTTGAAAAGCGTTCTGTATAATGAAAAGCTTGCGCGGTTCGTCAATACAGGTCACTCGGATTACTGCGGAACTGTAGGAACGTTTGAAATTGACAAAGTCCGTCAAGTCTATCCTTATACATAATTCACACGGCTTTTGCTCTTTGAGTCATCGATTTTTTTTTGTTTAAATAATATGCTCGGACACAAGTATGCAACCACTGAATGAAAGTTAAACAGCTATGATCCTTCGATAGTTGGTAAAAATTCTACACTTTATATAAGAGTATCATAAATCTCAATCTCAAGTTCTGGATAGGTGAGTAGGTATGTTCGTAATCAACAAGGGGCAGAATTTTTTTCCTATATGAATATTTACACAGAAGGATGTCATAAACAAAATAACGACTACGTTTAATACTCTGCATCTTTTATTTCCGAGTAAAGCAGATAAAATCTGATGGATATATGTCACGATTCAGTATAATTAACGAAGCATATTATATGGATGTAATGAAAAAATGTATTTTCAAAAAATCAAATACTCGTACAAGCTTAAATGCAACATTCGAAAAATGCATTGAATTTATTCGCTCTGTTAGGATCGGATTAAACTTCTATTCGGTCGTTCAAGTACATTTCACGTAGCTCTCCATGCACATTGAACGAAATTCGAAAACCATCACTCTGCTCTCTCTCTCTCTCTCTCTCTCTCTCTCTCTCTCTCTCTCTCTCTCTCTCTCTCTTTCTCTCTCTATGCCGCTTTCAAAGCTCTTCGCTATACGAGTGAAAATATGACGAAAAATACTCGGGACGAATTTCACGATGGATGAACGAAATTTTGATAAAAAAAAAAACAAACAAAAAAAAAATCGTGAGGGTTGATTCGATAAACGCGATTGACGATGCGACGAACTAGAAAACACGTGAGCATAGAGCAGCGAGAGAGAGAGAGTGAATATTCAACGAGACTTGGCAGTCTCTAAGGCGGCGTCTCTATAGATCGTCGCACTTCTACTTTCTCTTGATAAATCATCGAGTCAAAGGGGCCGTGAGAACGGAGCGTATTTGCTGGAATTTACCGTATATTCCACCTCCCTGTTTTTCCCTCGCTCACTCTTTCTCTATGTACACGGAAGTCATCGACGTGTGAATTTGCAAAAGTTGACGTTTCGCAAACCCCTTTGCTCTCTACAACTATCTGGCCAAACGAGAAAGCGAAGTGCGCTGGAAAGATGAGAGGCTTTTCCTCCGAAGACGAGGAATCATACTCGTTATATTATATGTACATGATTTTTTCGAAAAAGCAACGTGTCGTGTGCCGTCGGAAAAAGAAGTTGGAAAAAAGTTGACTACACCTCGGCATTGGCTATTAGTTCAAAATAATTTGTCTTGTATTTAATAAAATGTATTTGGGTAATTAACGAATCATGTATAATTGTCCTACGAATCAAGTTTTAGTTCAAGTTTTACTAAAATTGAATAAAGAAAAATCATAAGATTAATTCAAATCAAATGCTTAAATATGCTTTTCGTCACTTGCGAGAAAATTCTTTTCGGACAAAAAAAAACCGTCGCGCCCACTTGGCCTCAATAGTAAATTAATAAAGCTTCAGGAGCACGTCCGTCGAGATAATGGAGTGGCCATATATAAAGTAAAAGCGTATAGAGGGACAGAAAGGACGAACATAGTATAGTGCCTATGCATAGATACATGTATAGGCACTATACCAACAGTAGTAAACTATACCGTACTTGTACGACACTGTCGTATACATGACATCACAAAATATAAGTGTGTATGAGCGTCATCGTATGAGCCTCTTATATATAGCGCCTTCGTGTACTCGTAAATTTTCTCATTCGCGAAGCGCACGCTCAAATAATAAAAACAGTGATTAAGTTAATTAAAGAAGATCGCGTTGTCAGCTGTAATGGGACAATTTTCACACTGATATCCACCTTTAATTATCAATAAATTGTATTATATATACAGACATATGTATTAGGGTGGTCCTTATTTCGGGTTGAAAAAACAAAGATGGAGCCAATCCCCAGATCGACTTCAAACATTAAAAAAAAAAAATCTGTGCAAAATCTCAGCTCGCTATCTTAATGGGAAGGGATGCCTCTGAGGACAAACCTTCTTTTTGCATCTGAATAACACGAGTTTTTGTGACGTTCCCACTTCCTATTTTTTATTATCACGTTCTAAGCGCTAAATGAATCCGGGATTTGGCGCACATCGCTCTAATATATTCTACGTAACCCTCTGAAAAGAACCGGAAGTCTTTTTATATAGTATACACATTACAGAGGTGTAAAAGAGGTCAACGCGATGACCAATATACAACCATGCCTGGAGAAAAGGCGTGCTTCCATATATCACTTGTACTTTTCGTTCTCACTTTATTATTTTCTTTGTGGTTAGTACAACCATGGCTTCTTTGAGTAAATCCGTAAAACTTGGCGATGTTTTACGCGCTTTTCTCAAGATACATTGGGTTATAATTATTTCATGGAAATAGAATAAGCCTACGCAGTAAATAGAGAATGAATTGTCCCTCGGATTATCGCCAAGGACGTGGATAATAGCAAGGACAATCAGTGATTTGCCAAAACTGGAGTTTAGTGGACGTGACAGAGTTTATTTTCAATCGCGTTAATTCATGTATGAGTGCTAGGGGGTGTAAACTCGTGAATAATCCGATATTCCACCTAGCCTACTTATCTTTTATTCATCCAAGGGTTTTATTCATCCAAACGTCACAGATTCACTCTCTTTTCATTCATTGCTTGGATTCTTTTTTTCTTCCATTTTCGCTTTTATTTGTTCGTTGGTACAGCCACATTACTATGAGCACATCAGGAAACACTTTTTACCGAAACTTTTATACTTTTTGCCTATTCCACCTCGGTGTGTTTGACGTGGAAACTTCTGTCTTCTGCATTCGGCTCTCTCTCTCTCTCTCTCTCTCTCTCTTTCTCTTCTTCAGCAGTCGTGAAGCTCACCCGGCTGATATTGGTTTCCCCGTCGCTATTTGTCCTCGCCAACAGCCCCCTTTCCTACAAAATGACGTCCAAGAGAACCTCTCTGTGACATCGCCCTTTAAAATGAAAGTTCGACGTGCGCGCCCACGGACACCACGACCGAAACCCGTTTCTCTGAACCTTAACTCCACCACGTGCAACCAACAGAAAAAGCCGTGGATTTTATTTTTCTTTTTCGTTGTTTTTTTCTTCCGCTCCTTCCACTCGATCTTTTATTGGATCCGTGCGATGCAAGGAATTTTCAAAAGAATCGTGCACACACGGCGGGATGAGACAAAAGTATCCCCATTTCTTTAGGAAATATTGTCGCATTGTTTCGGTTAAAATTATTCAAGATGAATAATCGAGTTCCCATCAGGCCAACAAATACGATAATGCAATCTGCCCTGCGAAGTTAATTTTCTTGAGGATGTTTCCGACTTTCGTAAAAAACAAATTTATTTCAAGTGAGTCCTGCTTGAATCAATAAATTTAAATCGCGATCAAATAAGCTTTATTTATTGTAAATAATAATTATTCAAATGGGAATCCTTTTTGAAGAGTTAATTGTTAATTTTAATTAAATAAATTTCAAATAAATCAATTTTTCTTGATATAAAAATATAAACACGAAAATAACACATTTTCTTCGATGCCATTCGTACGACCGATGTTTTACGACTAATCAAACACGAGAACTGCACCGGAGCATCGAACAAGAATAATTCTAAAATAGGCGGAAAAGCAAGAGGGAATGCGTCGAGGTGCGAGGGCGGGAGACACCGAGGAGTATCGTTGGTTCTCTTCAAACGGAATCGATCACGTTGAAGTCGCTTTGAACGCGGGATTTGGTTCGCGTCTATTGCAAAAAAAAACATTCCCATCCAACGATTTTTCCGTATATGCAGTGTGAAACGTGGGAAAATAAAACGCAAATACGGAAAAAGATAGATCGGTATTGGGGAAACTCGATAAATCGAAATGAAATCGGAGACTTCCGTGTATGGCTCACGATAAAAAAAAATACGATTGTTATATTGTGATAAGAGCTTTTAATCGCATTTCCTCAGCTCGGCAGAAGAGAAAGAAGAAAAGGAAATTTATGGCATAATTATCGTTACGATCGTGAAGAGAGGAAAAGTGATCGCTATTCATTGGGAATATGCTCTGCCAGTATGGCATTGTATATAAAATCGTACGAAAGCTTTCGCGTTTTTCGCGAGCGTTTTTTGCGCTTTATTCTCCACCGATGGTTTATAGAGTTAAGCTTCAGTCAATATTAGTTGACTTATCACGAGGGAGAGAGAGAGGGATACAAGGGGAGAGAGAGAGAGAGAGAGAGATAGAGAGTATGAAAGCCGGCGAATGAAAAGCGTGGAAAAGGATTTTAACTTGGTACCTCCGAGGAGTCGTCTTCTAAAGAATTTTTTTAAACTTGTCTCGCGTATTAATCGAGATGCTTTCTGGACATCTGTAAAATTTCAATGTGATCAGTCGTCATAAGATTCCGCACTTTTTACATGTAATAACTTCAAGGGCAGGTCAACGTGTCATGATTTTTTGCGGTGTCCAAATCGAATCCATAATTGTAATAAAAAAGAAAAATTTTTAACCGTAAAACGACGGAAGGCCCGTAGCCAAACATAAAATTTTTTTCGAATTATCTACCCTCCAGTTTCTAATATACGAATTTACGAAATTTCATGAAGTAGAAGCGAGACAGACTGTCCATTTCCGCGATGAAGAGGGAAAATTATATAGTTTTATAATGGTGAAGAAATGTTAACCAAAAATTGTGATGGACAATTTTATTCGTGCTGGATTTAAATGCTGTCAAACGAACCGGCAAAGCAAATGCTGTGACGATTTTTCGCTAATGAAACGTTTGCTCTTTCGATAATGATACTCCCATCGATGCGTTTGTTTTCGTCGCTCGAATTGACATATTACCAGCCAATTTTGCCGAAACATCGAGAGTACAAATTTTCCATAATTATGCGATTATTTTTTCAAACTCCACGGTGGATAGTCGTTAAAACTACGTCCACGTACTTTCTCGCGTGATCGTTAAAAACTTTCGATCGAAGTTGTTTTATTTTTTTTAACGACGCAGCGAGGCACATAAAATTCCGACATTTACGAGGTTTACATATCGAAAGACGCACGATTTTTTGACTCCATTGGACTGAAACTAGTGTCCTTTTATGTTTGTGAACTTTATACTACTGTATTATGCGGTCATATAGCTTTATTGTACTGCATTATGAGGTTGTCGTGTATATAATTCACGGGATATCATCTGTAAATCGCTCTGGCACCTGCAATAATGTTCTTGAGGCTACGATCACGTGCACAACATTATCGAGTGTTCGATAAAAAAAAAAATATATGAAACATATATTTTTTTTATAAAGCAAGGCTCATGCATCAAGATATATTTAAAATATTTGAAATATTTAGTTTGTTCAAACTATTATTGTTTGAGACAAATGAATCCGTATTTTTATTAACAGCTTGTTCTGTCGCATTTATCAGAGCTCAATCAGAATAGATTGGATTATTCTGACAAGCCTGATAATCGAGCACTCATTTAAATAAAATTCGTTTGGAGCAAAGAAAAATTTATTTTAATCGAATGACAATTTCTTAGGAAGAACTTAAATTAAAAAACAAAAAATTTCCCCAATCATTTCGGTGACAGTTAATAACATGCATAAGTAAAAGTTAAACGGAAGGTGATTGAGTAGCAGTAAATCATCTGGAAAAAATGGAGTAACGGTGAATGACGCGGAAACTTTCATTGAGTAAATCCAAGTATTTTATCTCGACCGAACAGCGATTGGCCAACGCCACAACACTCAACATTAACCGGTGTTGCAATTCCTCCCAGTCTGCCCTGACATAATATCGAACTTATTCCCGCAGTCCTTATCGGCAAGGAAAGCGGTAAAGCCCGGACGGACAGAGGGGGGCGGGGGACAGGCTAGGTACATACACGAAGAGAAAGAGAGGCAAACGCTTGGAAATTATTAACTTTTTAAACTGTAAAATTGTTCCTCGTTAGCCAGGCAGGATCCATCGCGAAATAGGTCGGGCGGAAATAGTCGAGGTTTCCTAGTCGCGCTTGCGAGCTCCGGCTGTTCGTGCGATTTAACGCCAATGAGTTATACAGGAGAAGCTTTCAAAGAGAGGGTATATTCGAAACAGACAGAAAAAAAATGGAGCAAGATAAAGAGGCCGAAAGACTGAAAGAACGCAAAAAAAAGTGGAAAAATTGTACGACTATGTGTCTATATATATATATATATATATATATATATATATATATATATATACGTATATCGACCGATAGGAAGGGAAAGGGCGTAAACGACATCATTTCACGTGGTAGATAACGCCCTTTGGCCTTTCAGAACTTGCTATCTATGTATAGTAAAGTATATATATACATGAATACGTCAGCATGCGATGTCACGGCGGAGGTTCCGCTTTTGGCTCCGGACATTCAAGTACAACTGCCTACCTATATACGTATATATAAAGACGAGTGAAGCTCAGCCACAGGAAGGATTTTCTTTAGTCTCGTTTTTATGTTCTTCTCTTTTCTCCCTTTGTCCCTATCATCATCGTCTAATTTTGAGAAAAAATAGGGGTAAAAACAAGCAAGAGAAAAGTAGCTTTTGTCGAGACGTTGAGGCTTCGTCGACTTTCAGCGAGCATGGAAAGCTATGATTGAGCGAAGATGTAGAGAAAGAGAGAGAGAGAGATAAAGGGATTGGATTCGTACGAGAAAGCTGTGTGGAAACGTTGAGCTCTACACTGTTTGCGGAGATACCTACTTGAGCGCGATCAACGGGGTGAACTCTTCGGGGGACAAACACTTCTATAACTCTCTCTCTCTCTCTCTCTCTCACTTCGTTTGTCGGATGTGTGTGCATCTATGCATGCAACCACCCACGAAACGAGGCCACGCGCTTCACAGAATCTCGACAATCAGCCTCAACTCTCTCTCTCTCTCTCTCTCCCTCTTTTGCTCTATAATTCCGCTACCTCTCTGTACACTCGATCGACAATTACTTTCAGGGTCACTGCAGTCCCAAAGAGATCCCCTGTCCTGACAACGTAGTCGCCAAGTACGTGTGCTCCCGTTACGCCGAAAGAGAGAGAGAGAGAGAGAGAGAGAGAGAGAGAGAGAGAGAGAAGTAACAGGAAAATAAACGTAAAAAAAAAGAAAAATTTCCCGAACTATTACGAACGTTGATTTTTACTATATCGTCAACCAGCCCTAAAGCTGCACATTTTTTTATGACGTATGTACCGAAATAACGCCTATGCTATGTTAATCACTGCGTTGCGGAAACTCTAGAGGGTGTGAAAATCACATCTGCTTGAATAATGGATGTATTGAAATCCGATTTTTCAAGGGTGCGTATCGTTTTTTCGTGAAAGAAACGAATGTTTTGCAAAAATTCATGCTTGTTGCAGTATAATTATAATTTCAAGGCGAGTTCAAGATTCAACGATGATTCTCAAGTTATCGCTCATTGTATTTTTGAGAGATTTATTCGTAAATACAGGTTGATTTTAACCGGGAAATACAATTTTGTTTTAGTTTTTGCCAACGATAAATTTTTATAAAAATATGATTGGAATAATTTGTCATTTTTTTTGTTGTATACATATTAACTTCTTTGAAGCATACAATTTCGAAGACTTACCGCTTCTTCCCGTGGGCGTGGGCGCCGATGGTGCACGACTCGTCGGCTCCGGTATCGGATAAATCGGATCACAGCATTCCCTCTCGGGAAACTCGCTAGCTCGTGCACCATGCCGACAGTACGTCAGCATTGACACGAGGGTAATCACGGCCAAACGTGCCAATTGATGATGAGCTCTGACGCGTGACATGACTCGCAGCCTTGCTTGTCGCCCGTATTTTTTTTTTCCCTTCTTTCCTTTCAGGGCTCTATCATGATATGCTTTATTGTCATTCGTCACCGACAGCGTATTTTTTTCTCTCCTCGTCGTTTCAACGAAAACAAAAACTCCCCTCCACGGAAAAGACTCTCACGCGCTTCTATCCGAATCTCTCGCGTTGATGAAAATCCTCAGTCCTGTAATTCTTTCGTGCTCGAGAATGTTCTCGCTTTTCGTCTCTCTGGCACTTTCAGTTCATCGACGATACAATCGTAAGTCGAAAAATTACTCATTCTTCACAATCCTCCGAGAAGACTCAGCGGAAAATCAGGGGAAGAAGAAAAAGGTCAAAATGTACCTCGTACAATGGTATTGTTTTTTTTTTTTTTGCCTCATTCAAACATTCCACCCTTGTTATCACATGGCCAAAGTTGATGTGACTCACTCATCATGCTTACCTCTTGTGGGCACGCAAACTACACCGCACCGTTTCAACCATGTGTATAACGTGTACTACACATTATTATACACACATATTATATATATATACATGTGTGTGGGTGTATGTATGTGTATGTGTGCGTGTGTGTGCGCGCAGACACGTGTAAAATGGGTGGCGGTGCGCCGAGCAAGGCGTTACGAAAGTTTCGAAGCGACGAGAACGAGAGTGATGAGAGTGAAAGTTTTGCCAGTTGGGCCACGCGGTGAGCGCAAAACATATACACTGCCAAGGGTGGTTCGTTGTTGAGAATCAGGAAGTTGGCAGAAGTCTCGATTGTGTTTTGTGTGCAACCGCGCGGGGAGAGACCCCCAAAGCGAGAAAGAGTCAAAAGACCGAGTTGACCGCAGTTCGACGTACGATTGCAGGGTTAGTTTGGAAGAGACACACGTTTTTTTCCTCCTTACACTGTACTTTTTCGAGCGATAAAAGAGTTCCTTTTAGTTTTTCGATACTTTGCAGTCAAACTTACTCATTCACTTTTTTTTTTTCATGAGTATCTTCATCACGGAAATTCGATCGGATCATCACAGGACGAGCCGATTCGGCAAATATATAAAAATTCGCACCACCGCAAATTTCAATACAACACTAATTCAGTTCAAATGCAGTTTTTTCTCGTATTCGTTTATTCGGATTAATGGTCGATGCGGGATCTACTCTCGATAGAGCTGAAATCCGAAAGACATGCGGATCACAGAAGAATCACATATTATTATTCACACGT
This sequence comes from Rhorus exstirpatorius, assembly GCA_963564615.1. Classification (NCBI taxonomy): domain Eukaryota; kingdom Metazoa; phylum Arthropoda; class Insecta; order Hymenoptera; family Ichneumonidae; genus Rhorus; species Rhorus exstirpatorius. The sequence goes on from OY751316.1 coordinate 10,624,165, forward strand.
GCACAACACAACGGCGGATTATTCCCCCTTTCGGGGCAAAGCACACGATCGTCGAAACGTACGAAAATAATGACGCTTATAATAACAACACGAAAAACAAACGAGGGTGAAAAAAAAATCCCTACTTTTCCCCCAAATAGGAAGCGATCTCTTCGATCGTTCGTGCAAAATATAGGAAAGAACCGAAAAAAGTGAAGCTCTCGGTGCTTCCTCGTGCCAGTCGCTCGGGCGAAAGGTCAGAAGGGTGGAAGAGCGCGTTCTCCCGCGTTTGCCAAGAACCAAAGAGGGTGAGAAAGATGGCGGGAGCGTTTTGGCAGAAAGAAAAATGATCGTTCATTCGCTTTCGATCGTAATTTACTTCGCGTATCATTAACCTATATGATTTCCTCTTACACCCTTCGATAACGCTGAGCACTTTTTAAAGAAAAACAAAAAGAAACAAAAAAAAAACAACACGCACGCTTCCGTCGAAGATTATAGGGATTATACAGTGAGCCTATTTGAAATCGATGCACTGTTACGTTTGACGAAAATCCTTGATTCGTTCTTCCTCAATTTTCATCGTAACTTCCAAGATCGTGTCACATTCAGTCACGTGGCGGACTCTCGACGAATCGGCGGGGGGAGGTTTTTTTTTCCTTTCACTCGGCAAATTAATTGTCATACAGACAAAAATTTATCCATTTTGCTGCTCGTCATACTTATACGAATTGACGATTCTTCGGTACCGCGATCGTTCAGTTGGGACACATTTTTGTATGAAATCGGCGGTTCTATTACGAGCGTTAATAAAGTTTTGCGATAAACTGCACCTACGGGGATAGAGTGTGCGGCAAGGCAATGCGGCAAACGTCGAATAACACACGGTCGGTCGACCTACACTCCTCGTTCGAGCACTTTCAGCTGCCGAGTACAATAATAACAATAATAACAATAATAATAATAGTTTTTGATTGAGTTACTGTACGCAGGGTTTTATAATTCGTTCAGAATCAGCAAGGACACAAACTTCGGCGAGTTTGCCCTTCTGTGCTCGAAATTAAGCACATTTCGTGATATACACACATGTCGCTTTACTTCTCAACGTCCTTGATTCTATCATTTCCTGTTACTCTGAATATTGTTACAGCGGCTCTTCAGGCATGTCTCCATTTATTTCCCGCAACGCTTTCACATAACTTACGATAAACCCGTGCTAAACTCCCGAGAGAGAGAGAGAGAGAAAGAGAGAGCGAGACCTGTCTCTTCCGCGCGCGTGTCTCGCGGCGTCCCGACGCCCAATGAACCTTGCAGGCCACACTCGGCAAGCCCGATGTGGAACCACCGAAGACCAGGGGAAGCAAAAACTCCCGGCGACGACGATGCGCTTCGTCCTCTATAGCGCGCGCAACCAACCTCCACCCGCCTCTGTCCCGCACTTGCTCCTGTTCGTCATCAACCTGAAAACCCCACCGCTGCTTGCCCTAGTGTGGTGTACAGCACTGGTTACTCGGCTAGCGTCATTCGGGGTTCTCTACGTGAATGCCACAGCGTCGCACGATCGGCCCGCCGCCCGGCGGCAACGAATTGTACCGAGTATGACCGAGTGAGATCCGAGTCGCGGCGCAAACCTATCCAGCGTTTTCCCGGCAAGCCGAGTTCCCTCACACCGCATTCACATTCATATACCAATACCCATTACTTGTGTAAACGCTTGTGTGTGTGTGTGTGTGTGTGTGTGTGTGTGTGTGTGTGTATGTTTCGTGCTGCCGGCGGGAGACTCCTACCCCAACCACGTTAATCATGTATATATATATATGCTCGTCGTGTTCCTGACCTCGTTCCACGGTTTGTTGGGGTCGGTGACAGGGTTGCCTCGAAGCCTTCACCTGGCAGATGCGCCTCACGGGATGACGGTCTGCACACATGTATTCACAGACTCCAACACCCCGTATCCATATCTACCCACTCTACTGCGTCCCATACTATACCGCAAGATATACATTTAAGCATATATAATTCGGTCACAAGTTCTCGAGGCTTCAACCATACATCCCAGCATCTCTCCCTACGCGCCCCATAAAAATATGATTGGCTCGACTGCATAGTCAAAAATATATTCATATACAGGACGATTTGTTTTTACTGCGATTGACCTATAGCCATTTACAGATCGATCAGTTTATTTTCATATTTATTTGCATCGTGTTCTAATCAAATTGGCCACGCAACTCTAGATGCTGATCTAACGATCCGGATTCAACTGGGAGAACGATTAGTGACGAATGACCGATTTATACCAGGGCAGTTATACATGTTACCATTTTTATTCTTGATCTGTTTAAAAAAATCTATCCTTCTCGTGTTACATCAAGAGAATGTCTCGTACATTTTACGTTTACTCTCGACACTCGTCAAAAAATTCACGTGAGATTAATCTTTCGCAGAAACCGATAGAAAATTCCGAATATAATGAGGCCTTGAACAACTTTTTTTTTTTTAAATTGACAATTCGATTTTCTGAAGTCACAAAAGACGCATTTTTGAAGCGTTGGTTTTGGTGGATAAACGCTACAGACGTCTCTCTGCAGTCGAATTTTCGGGAAATACCATTCTAGTTCATAAACGTTTTGCTTTGATCGATTCTCGAAAGATTTCGGGTATGATTCGCGGCGAGAAAGAAATCTCTTTCTTTATATCTCTTGTCCAAAAGATTTTGTGATTTCTTACCGCACGAATGTACGCGATTTCATTACGTTCACCTGAAGTAAACACTTTGACTTTGGGCTCTCTGGAGACTTTTCGGCCGTTCCTGCTTGAATCTCGCGAGATACCCGATACGTGACGCAAGCACGATATTTTCAGTATCATGGATAGTATCCGATATTTCCCCATTCTACTATACACATATGATGCCTGCCCATATTTTACCTATTCGTTTTCGTGCATATATATCTTCACCCCGATTGTGCATGTGAATTTTTCGGTATATGTGTGCGAAACCTTATCGATTTACGTCCGAATTCCTAGAGCACGGAGAGTCGTTGCGGGCGGGAGGAAACCACCCGGGTGTTTCAAAAGTCACGATCCCTCTATACCCCATCTCTCTCTCTCTCTTTCTCTCTTCGTCGTACCCCTATATCTCGCCTCCTTCGTCCCGAACATCGTCGTCTTCATGTATAGTGTGGCATGGTCGTAGCAGTCTAGGGGTCACGCCGGGGAGAACCGAAGTGATAAGCAGTACCTGCATAATGACTCGACTGCTGCAGCCGCGTTTCTGCTGCAGAGCTCGCGCACGCTCGTCTGCCGCACGCTGCGCCTGACTCCTTCCATCTTGCCCTTATACTTTTCAACCCCCCTCATTCTTCATCGGCTCTCCTTATCAATGGCAAAATATGACCCTACCTGCTATGAGCACCTACGCGACCCCTGGTCTTTCGAAGAAACAAACGGTGAAGTGTGTCTTGATGCCGAGCATACTTAAATAGAAATTTAATGGTTACTAGCCGATTACCAGAAGTCCGAACTCTTCGTGTCTTCGCACTGCACAAAAAAAAATCATGAAACTTCGTCGATTTTTCGAATATTTTCATTATATGTGCCTATTATTTTTCGGCAAAAGGGATGTCATCAATACGATGAATGGAAATTTATTGATGATGACACTTTTTTTTATTTAAATAAAAATGTGCCCGCAGGGATAGATTACTGGAGACCTGGACACGAAAAATGATCAGGAGACGGAACTGGAATACGAAAAGTACGAAGCGCTGGACCGGGATCTTGGAAATCACTACTGACCCGGATGAGATGATTTTTTAAATAACAGCAATTTACGAGTAATCGTTAGCGTCGTCAGTAGCGCTTCCGTGTTATGCAGTTAGATGTACAGTTGGGTAATTGTATACGTAAGCGGTTCAAGTCCTATTTCTCCGTTTAACTAGGTATAAATAGAGAATCCGTGGTCACAGAACTTTCTAATTATCGCTCCCCGCAAAAAAAAAAATCGTTTTGATTCACGTAATTTTTTTTAGATCAAATTTGATCCGCGTAGATCTGAATTTTGGAAAGATTCTAGATCTCCGTATACATAACGCATGATGATTCAAAAGTTGTAAACGATATTGCTGAACGGAAAGTAGCTTTGTGCGCTGAATTTAATTCATTATTAATTGTAATGATAGAGTTCCAAGCGCAATATATACTTTTAGTCACTGATTTCCATCGAGACACGTATGCCACGTGTAAAAAGGCGCCATTTGCATAAATCTTCACCGTAAATAAATAAATGAATGACATTTTGCGTTTTTTTTTTTTGCATAAAGTCATAGCGGAAAAATTGTTAAAGGTGAATAAATTTGCTTATATACTTCCCTGAGACTAATGATTTCCTATTTTAGCAAGAGAACAACAAGCAAGGTCGTGTGGTCGTGTGGTCGTGTGTTCGTGTGGTCGTGCGTTCGTGCGTTCGTGCGTTCGTATGTTCGTGCGTTCGTGCGTTCGTGTGTGGTGGTGGTGGTGGTGGTGGTGGTGGTAGTTGTGGTGGTGGTGGTGGTCGTGGTGGTGGTGGTGGTGGTAGTGGTGGTGGTGGCGGTGGTGGTGGTTGTGGTGGTAAATGCCATTATTATTACTACATATTAATTATCATAACGTGGTTTTTCATGATCGAGAACCTCAACCACTTTAACCACTTAGCAGTGTGGCGAAATTACATTTTCGAGCCACTTTTGTGCATTTTTCATGCTCCATAAAGACTTTTAAGTCCGTGTGTATTACTAGGTTGTTTAATCAAAACCGAATTTTGATTTTTCATGCTCCCATCTCTTAAAACTGAAATTTTGTTTAAAAAATACGTCCTCGCGAAGAGGGTGCTCTGTAACTTAAGTGGAAGCCGTCGCTCAATGGACTTTTATAATCATAACAGCCAATTTACGTCTATGGCGAACTTTTTGGAAGGAAAAATTTGAGACCATGGGGTTTGTATTTCAAATAAAAAGAACCTTCGATGATTCAAAAGTTGTAAACGATATTGCTGAACGGAAAGTAGCTTCGTACGCGGAATTTAATTCATTATTAATTGTAAGGGTAGAGTTTCAAGCGCAATATATACTTTCAGTCACGATCGATAGACAATACTCATGAATTTTCTCAGATTTTTCCCGTCATGCGTGCGATTTTAATTATCACTAGCCATTTTTAATTAACAAACAAATAAACAACGAAGCCCTTCTACTCAAAAGTTGAAATGCGATCGTGTTCCAGGATCGATAGACAATACCCCTGAATTTTATCAGATTTTGCCCGTCATGCGTGTGATTTTAATCATCAGCGGTTATTGTTAATTAACAAACAAATGAACAACGGAGTCTATCCACTCAAAAGTTAAAACGCCATCGTGTTTCAGGATCGAATGACAAAACTCCTCAATTTTTTCACATTTTTCTTTTCATGCGTGCGATTTTAATTATCAGCAGTAATTGTTAATCAACAAACAAATAAACAAGGGAGTCCGTCCACTCAAAAGTTGAAACGCGATCGTGTTCCAGGATCGATAGACAATACTCTTTAATTTTTTTAGATTTTTCCCGTCATGCGTATCTTTTCTGAATTTTGGCTTCTCGCTACCGCTGCTAGCTTCACCCTCATGTATAGTGTATAGAAGATATTGATGAAGTAAATGTACAAGCATTCGACAGCGTCGTGGTTAGAGCGTTAGTTCATTAGGTAGGCAGATAGGTAGGTAGGTTGTCCTGGAATCATTTTCCGGGTTAGCAAATAAATTTTCAACGACCGGAATCATCCTCGGAACAACAACAATCAATAAAAAAAGTCAAAAACATTAATGTTCATAAAATAATTTTTTTTTTTAATTTATTTCGGGTCCAATACGCAAACAAAGGCTAGTGAGACGTCGTAGGTTCAAACCCCGGTGTCGACGTTTTTTTTTTTTTTTGTTTAAATTTTTTCTATGGCTCAGGTAATAATAAACAATTGCCTATAACCTGAATTGCGGAAGATAAATATTTATTCGGGATTTTATATATATGCCAGATATAAACCACATTTCGATCGGGTTTTGACTGGATACCATAATTGGAATCCAGTCAGAGGTCCCTGTCGGATTGCAATGTGCAAATGTTACATTCAGTCATGGGATCTGATCCGATGACCAGCTGGATCCCTATCAGAAAATAGGGATCCTTCTCAGAATCCACCTGGATCTCGACCGAAATTTCTGCACAGGACGTCGCTTTTCGCACTTTGGATAAAACCATTGCTTTTTTTTCGCACCTATTCCGGTAACTTTTGCACTCGCAAATGACCTAGAGGCGTCAGGAAGTGAAAAAAAAGTAGGGGGTAGGAATTATACCAGAACGATTACTGAGGATATATATAGACGCGAGCGTGCTGTAGTCGCGGAGTAGAGCAACCCTTGACAACCGAATACATATATATATAGATGGTTAAATTCCATAGTGGCGTATAAGCTTTGCTTTTACATAACCGATACGCCCCTTTGGCATTAGACCCTTGATACAATGGCAGTTTTAACGCTTTGAAAATAATAACGTGCGAATAACGGCTTCGTGTGGCGAGAAACCGGAGTTACACATGTTCTTACACGCATGTATATATAATATACATATACCACTTTCCAGTCAGTTCTGCAATAACAACCCTGTGAAATTTTCAGTAAAGCCGGGCTTATATACTATATAGATACAAAGATCGTTGTACGCGAACGCGGAAATAATTTTATTTGTAAATTTTTGCTCCTACCTTTCTTTTCCTTGATTCGTTTATATTTTTCATTCGCAAATTTCTTTGGCTTAATTTTTTCCAATTAAGAGGGAGAATCGTTCGCAGAATTTTGTATTCACGATCTTACCGTCCAAGTAGATCAATTGCGTATTGGTCAGACGGAAATCGAGATACTCATGACGTTTGATTCGTTTTTTTTTCTTACTGAATTAAAATATTCGGTAATTGATTAAATTATTATAAATTTTACGATCAACCTTAGACAGAGTAACTGAGGGACAATTGTGCCCCAAGTATAGTTCAACCCTCTCGCTATTGAACGAGATAGCGATATTTTCGGGTCAGTATCCTGTCTATATTCGGTCTATAATTTCAAAAGTCGATTCACGTCGGTCTCATTGACAGTGATCCGTTAACTGTGACGTTGCATACCTATGCTTATACACAGGCAGAGCTCATGCAGTGGTGCCAGCGTCAAGCCTCACTCATCTCGGCCAGTCAACTTATCTTCTCGAAATCAGAATTATAACTGTGAGGTTTTATTTCAACGCTATTGGATAGTAAGTGGAATTGATAACAGCGTATAAAAATTATAGCAATATAGTCCTGTAAGTTTTTGAAATATTAACGTTTATGTTGCAAAAAGAAAATTCAAAATTCAGGTTTTCCGAGCTTCAACTCCAAACGCTGGCCGAACTATTCAAGATAGAGAAAATTGCACGAGAAAAATTGTGTAAAGAATTCAATTTTCTATAAAAACGTCCGCGACAGAATAATATGAAAAGTCAATAACGGATGAGTGGGAGGTGTCCGAAGTGACGTGACGAGAAGAGTGATTTTTCTGAAATCGTAGAATAGTAGACCCATTAGTTGTTAAATTACACACCACCGCGTTAGCGTTGAATTAAAAATGCATAACAATTCATACGTCAACTAGACACAACGAGAAACCCATTACTGCCTAAAAAACTTTATTCATAACAAAATTAAAATAAAGCCACCTGCTTGAAATGGTTTTTTTTTAAATTATTTTTGAAACTTTGGACCCCACCCACGCCTCAATTATTAACTTTAGGTATACGCCGTCGCGGACTTTTTTGTAGAAAATTTAGTTACACTGTTAAAAATGATTGCGAATTTACTACACATTTACGACACCAAAGTCTTGCAAAATTACAAATTTACTACTGTAATGTGAATTACTATGCATTTTTATTGAAATCGCAATGAATATTTTTGATTTTACTAAAATTTGTTCGAGAAAGATGAAACTGCTTCTTAAATTTGCTAAACATGTGTAGCAAAGTTTTTTCATTTGTAAATTTACTATACATTATTAGAAATTGGCTCAACAGTTTGCGAAATTTACCACACACAGGATGGAGGAAATTCATTTGAAGTATTCTAAAATTATAAATTTAGTAATGCAAATAAATTTGCTGTGCGTTTGTTTCTATTTTGCAATCAAATTTTTTAAATTCAAGAAATTGTATAGCAAAATAACTGAAGTGATTATTGAAATTACTAAACAGTGTATTGAATTTGATGCACTCGAATTTTATGACACTTCTGCATAGTATTGCAAACTCAGTACAGCAAAATGAATTGCTATACATTTGTATTAAAATTACAATAAAGATTTCTGATTCCATTAAACTCCACTAAATGTATCTTAAATTTACCAAACATGCGCAGCAAATTTATTTCATTTGTAAATTTACTGCACATTATTAGAAATTGGCTCAACAGTTTGCTAAATTTACCACACACAAGATGGAGGAAATTCATTTGAAGTATTCTAAAATTATAAATTTAGCAATGCAAACAAACTTGCTGTGATTAATGCAAAACGCAAACGCAATGACGCATGACGCAAAACCAAACGCATAACGCATAACGCAAAACGCAAACTCAAAACGCATAACGCAAAACGCAAACGCATAACGCAAAACGCATAATGCATAACCTAAAACGCAAACGCATAACGCAAACGCAAAACGCATAACGCAAAACGCCTACGCAAAATGCTTAACGCATGACGCAAAACGCAAACGCAAAATGCGTAACGCAAAACGCAAACGCAAAACGCAAAACGCAAACGCAAAACGCATAACGCAAAACGCAAACGCATAACGCATAACGCAAAACGCAAAACGCCTACGCAAAACGCTTAACGCATGACGCAAAACGCAAACGCAAAATGCATAACGCAAAACGCAAACGCAAAACGCTTAGCGCATGACGCAAAACGCAAACGCAAAATGCGTAACGCAAAATGCAAACGCAAAACGCAAACTCAAAACGCAAAACACATAACGCAAAACGCAAAACGCATAACGCATGACGCAAAACGCAAACGCATAACGCAAAACGCAAAACGCAAAACGCATAACGCAAAACGCAAAACGCATAACGCATAACCTAAAACGCAAATTGTTTATTAACCATTTATAAGTAGGTCACAACGCCCGAAAACGTCTTGAAACGGGACTTAGGGACTTAATAATCTAAAAATTTATTGTTTGAAAAATTTTTATTGAAAAAAAATTCGGATTGAAAAAAAAAATTCGAACGAAGTACTTGGCGAGTTCGTAACAGGTAGTCCGTACAGTCATTTTACATAACATACATCTTCATAGACCATACAGAATGGACTGGGCATTGCCTATGCTGAAGTATTGTACGGCTTGCTGCTAAGTAAAGCAAAAGAGACAGAAGACGTAATTGGATGCTAATTGGATGCTCTCAGAATATGCAAAACCCGAATTTGATGCTCGTCGTTTTCGATTTTTCTTTTGAATTTAATCCCCCTCGTTTAAGAAAAAAACAACACGCCGAGCGACAAATTCGGGATTACGGAATATAATTAGCATCCAACTAGCATTTAATTACTGTGTAATTACTTTTTCGAAATCACCCACCCTTAGTTGATTTTTCGATGTGGCGCTGCTAGCTTGTATCCAAACTGTCACCTTCACAGGATTTTTCTTGTTTTTAAACGCGGAGCAACAAATTTTACATTAATGCATATAATTAGCATCTAATTAGCACTTAATTATTTCATAGGATAAACTTCATATTCCTCGTGTGGCGGTGCCAGCTTGATTAAGGTTCGACGTGGCGTTAACAAAATATTGAAAAAAAAAAACAATAATCATAATAATAATAACAACTATAATTATTATAATAATTACAATTGTAATAATGATTATAATTGTACAGTTAATAATTGCAATGATTATAATTGCATTATTTGTCCCGTAAGTCCTCATAAAACACTCACAGCGCGGTCGTATTCCGAGGGACAAAATCTCGGCTGGTATCAGGATTACATGAGAGCCGAGGAGGTATCGGTTGCGGGCGACGACCTCCTCGCCTCTCATGTAATCCTGATATCAGCCGACATTTTCTCGCTTGCGCCACAGCCTGGCCTGAGCATATTGCGCGGGTTTTATGCCGCAAATTCAATTATTAATGGACGTATAAATTTTTTCAATAGACATTTTTATTTTAATTAATTATTTGTACATTGCATTGATTTGTTTGATGATTATGATACAATTGTTTATCATGACTCGTTTAATATTGTCAAGGATCCATGGGACGATAATACGATTATAAAAATTGCAATTGACTATATTCATAATTAGAGAAATGAATTTTTAATGTAATTATTATTATTACAAATTGACAATGTACAATTCGATAAAAAGTAAACAAATAATCGATGTTGATCAGTGCACAGCGTTTAAAGTAAAAATAAACGATCAATTATACACAAATTAAATCTAAAATATTCGTCTGTCTATTTTCAAACTGACTTAGGGACACAATTAGTTTGACTTCTATCAAACTGGGCACCGCCACATGAAGAATATGAAGTTAGGCCTATGAAATAATTATTTGCTAATTAAATGCTAATTAAAAAATACTGCAACGCCGAATTTGAAGCTCGTCGTTATCGTTTGTTTATTACAATTAATTATTTGTTTATTACATATATTTTTATTTACTTATATAATACAATTGTTTCTTATCAATCGTTTATTGTCTTTAACGACCTACAGAACGATTAAATAATTGTAAAAAATGTAAATTAATATCATTATCATGATTAAAAATTACAAATGTAAAATTCGATTAAAAATAAATAAATAATTCATGCAAATGAACGTATAAATTTGAAAATAATAATAAACGAATGGTAATGAACATGCGGGGTAGACAAAGGGCAATTTGATTGAATAAATTTAAACTTTTGACTGAATAAATGATAAAAAAAACAATTTTATCATGTTAAACGAACAAATAGATGTAACAAACAAATGATTATTTAATTATAATAAAAAATTTCAATTGAAACCATTCATTCGTTCATAATTAATTGAATTTTCGACATACAACCCGCGCAAAATGCTCCAGCCGCGGCGAGAGTGAGAAAATCTCGGCTGGTATCCGGGTTACACGAGAGGCAAGGAGGTCGTTGCGCTCAACCGCTACCTTCTCGGTTCTCATGTAATCCTAATACCAGGCGTGAATTTTCTCGCTCGCGCCACGCTGGGATTGTGCACACGGATTACACGTCGAACATTCAATCAATAATGAACGAATCAATTGTTTAAATTAATATTTTTTATTATAATTAATAATTTGTTCATTGCAATGATTAGTTTTATTAATATAATACATTTGTTTATGATGAGTCGTTTAATATTATCAACGACCCATCGAATGTTAATACAATTATAATAATTCCAATGGGCTATAATTATAATTATTGTAATTAATATCATTAACAAATTAAAAATGTAAAATTCGATCAAAAATAATCGAATAATTGATGCTCATCAACGAATAAATTTGAAAATAATAATAAACGATTAATAATACACGGATTAAATCTTTATTGAATTTGTTCGACTATCGTTAAACTGATTCAGCGATACGATTAGTTCGATCTCTGTCAAGCTGGCAGCGTCACATGATAAGCTTGACCTATGAATTAATTAAGTGCCAATCAGATGCTAATTAAATGCTCTAGTGCCGAATTTGTTGGTCCGCGTTTAGAAAAAAACCTGTGGTGGTGCCAGCTCTATGGGGGTGGGTGATTTCACAATAGTAATTACACCGTAATTAAATGCTAATTGGATCTAATTAGCATTTAATTAGAACTTAATTATTTCGTAGGATAAACTTCATATTCCTCATGTAAAAGTGCCAGCTGTGCCTCGTGTGTGGTAACAAAATATAAAAAAAAATCAACAATAATAATCATAATAATAACAACAACCACAGTAATTATAATAATTGAAATTATAATAATGATAATAATTGTATAGTTAATTGTAATTATCATAATTGCATTATTTGTCCCGTGAGTGTCCTCAAAGAACACAACGCGTGCCGTATTCCGAGCGAGAAAATGTCGACTGGTATTAGGATTACATGAGAACCGAGGAGGTATCGGTTGAGCGCGACGACCTCCTTGCCTCTCATGTAATCCTAATACCAGCCGAGATTTTCTCGCTCGCGTCACGGCTGGCCTGAGCAAACACAGGGTAATTGTCGAAAATTCAATGAATAATAAGCAAATAAGTTTAAAAGAATTCATTTGTTTATTGAAATTAATAATTTGTTCATTACGGAAACTTTTTTGTTTATTACGTGAACTTTTTTGACCGATAAACTACAATTTTTCGTTATTGATCGCTTATAATTATTGTAATATTTATATGTACGTAAACCACAAACAATTAATTGTTTAATATGTCTATTTGTTTTATTACCCTAATAAAAAATTTTTACTTCCATCGTCTAAATTTATTTAAACATACGATTTTGCTTAATTCACGACATCGTTATTAATGTATTATTAGTATTTCAAAATTATTTGTTTGTATATGTATTATTTATTTGTTTATCGTCATTAAATGTTTATCATCTTCATATTTATTATTAACAAAATACCATGGTTTATTATTAGGTATTAGTTATGTTTAAATTTATTTAAACAGATGCGTTCTTTCTTACATCACCCTTTTATTATCAACCGTTTATTGTTATTTTAAAATTCAATAAAAATTGATTGTATAATTAAATAATAAAGAATAACAATAGGCAATTGTATTTTATTGGTAAAACAAATGAATGTGGGGAAAAAATAATCGAGCTTAATGAAAAAAATCGATTGAAAAAAAATTATTCGTTCTAAATAACATTAATCGATAATAATACACAATTAAATTGGTATTAAAAATAGATGTGATGAGCGAATAACTCATTATGACGTACGTATGAAATTAAAAAATTAATTTCCTTATCATTAATGGAATGTTCGGCATGTAACCCGCGCAAAATGATCAGGCCAGGCTGTGGCGCAAGCGAGAAAATCTCGGCTGGTATTAGGATTACATAAGAGGTGAGGAGGTCGTCGCCCTCAACCGATACCTCCTCGGTTCTCATGTAACCCTGATACCAGCCGAGTTTTTCTCGCTCGGAATACGGCCGGGCTGTGTTCTTTGAGGACACTTACGGGACAAATAATGCAATCGTGATTATTACAATTAACTATACAATTATTATAATTTTAATTATTATAATAATTGCAGTTATTATTATTATTATTATTATTATTATTAAATTGTTTTTTTTTTTTCAATATTTCGTTACCACACAGCGCGGCACGACGAACCAATACTTCTATCAAGTTGACACCACCGCATGAGGATTATACGAAGGTTAGCCTATGAAATAATTAAGTTCGAATTAGATGCTAATTAAATGCCGTATTCCCGAATTTGTCGCTCCACGTATTTTTTTTTCTTAAACACGGAGCAACAAATAAAAGAAAAAAATCGCAAAGAAATCAAAAACGACGAGCATCAAACGCGGGCTTTAGATATTCTTGGATCATCTAATTAACAACTGATTACGGTGTAATTACTTTTTTGAAATCACCCACCCTTAGTTGATTTTTCCATGTGGCGCTGCTATATAGCTTGTATCCGAGCTACAGGTTTTTTTTGTGTTTTTAAACGTGAAGCAACAAAATTGGCATAAAAGCATTTAATTAGAGTCTAATTAGCCCTTAATTATTTCATTTTCATAGGTCACACTTCATATTTTTCATGTTGTGGAGCCAGCTTGATAGAGGTGTGGGTTCGTCGTGCCTCGTGTGTGTGGTAACGAAATATTTAAAAAAACCATATCAATAACAATAATCATAATAATAATAATAGCAACTACAATTATTATAATAACTGTATATTGTTAATTGTAATGATCCGAATTGCATTATTTGTCCCGTAAAGTCCTCAAAGAACACAGCGCGGCTGTATTTCGAGCGAGAAAATCTCGGCTGGTATCAGGATTACATGAAAGGTGAGGAGGTCGTCAAGATCAACCGATACTTCTTCGGCTCTCATGTAATCCTGATACCAGGTGAGATTTTCTCGCTCGGAATACGAGCGCGCTGTGTTCTTTGAGGACACTCACGGGACAAATAATGCAATTATGATAATTACAATTAACACAATTATTATCATTATTATAATTTAAATTATTATAATAATTGTAGTTGTCGTTGTTATTATTATGATGATTAGTATTGATTTTTTTTTTCAATATTTCGTTACCACACACGTTGCACGATGAACCAATACTTCTATCAAGTTGGCACCGCCACATGAGGAATATGAAGTTTATCCTATGAAAAATTAAGTGCTAATTAGATGCTAATTGAATGCTTTGATTCCAAATTTTTTGCTCCGCGTTTGAAAAGAAAAAAAAAACCTGTGGCGATCCCAGCTTGGGTACAAGCCAGTATAGCGCCACAATGGAAAATGTCCTAAGGGTGGGTGATTTCAAAAAAGTAATTAACTGTTAATTAGAAGCCCCAAGAATATCCACTGTGCCTGACTGTGATGCTCGTCATTTTCGATTTCTTTTCGATTTTTTTTTTAATTTGTTGCTCCGTGTTTAAGAAAAAAAAACACGCGAAGTGACAATTTCGAGATTACGGCAATTAATTAGCATCTAATTATCACACAATTATTTCATCGGCTAAACTTCACATCCCTCATGTGGCGGTGCCAGCTTGATAGAGCCTCGTGTGCGGTAACGAAATATTGAAAAAAAAAACAAATCAATAACAATAATTATAATAATAAAAACAACTATAATTATTATAATAATTAAAATTGTAATTTTCATTAGAACTATAATATGATCAGCTGTAATTATTAAATGGAATTAATTTGTCCTGTAAGGGTGACTCCCCACGGAGCGTAACTTGCGTACGCGTAAGATGATTCGACCAATCAGGACGTCGAAGCGAATAACGGATCCCTAGATGCGACGTCCTGATTGGTCGAATCATCTTACGCGTACGCAAGTTACGCTCCGTGGGAGTCACCCTAAGTCCTCATAAAACACTAACCGCGCGGCCGTATTCCGAGGGACAAAATCTCGCCTGGTATTAGGATTACATGAGAACCGAGGAGGTATCGGTTGAGCGCGACGACCTCCTCTCCTCTCATTTAACCCTGATACCAGCCGAGATTTTCTCGCTCGGAATACGACCGCTCTGTGAGTATTTTTCGAGGACTTACGGGACAAATAATGCAATTATAATAATTACAATTGATTATACAGTTACAGTCATAATGCTATTATAATAATTGCAGTTGATTATACAGTTATAATCATTATTATAATTTTAATTACCATAGTAATTATAGTTTTTATTCTTATTATGATCATCATGATTGATTTATTATTTTTTTCTGAATATTTTGTCCTCTATTAAGCTGGCGCCCACACATGAGAACCATGAAGTTTAGCTGATAAAATAATTAAGTGCTAATTAGATGCTAATTAAATGCCGTAATGCCGAATTTGTCGCTCCACGTGTTGTTTTCTTAGGCGCGGAGCAAGAAATAAAAAAAAATAACAATCAAAAAGAAATCGATAACGACGAGCTTCAAATTCGGGCTCTGCATATTCTTTGAGGATGTAATTAACAATTAATTACCATGTAATTACTTTTTTGAAATTACCCACCATTAGTTGATTTTTCAATGTGGCGCTGCTATATAGCTTGTATCCGAGCTGACACTACCCCAGGCTTTTTTTTCAAACGCGGAGCAACAAATTCGGCGTTGCAGCATTTTTTGATTAGCATTTTATTAGCACATAATTATTTCATAGGCTTAACTTCATATTCTTCATGTGGCGGTGCCAGTTTGATAGAAGTCAAACTAATTGTGTCGCTAAATCAGTTTGAAAATAGACAGACGAATGTTTTAGATTTAATTTGTGTATTATTGATCGTTTATTATTATTTTAAACGTTGTGCATTGATCAGCATCGATTATTTGTTTATTTTTTTATCGAATTGTACATTGTCAATTTGTAATAATAATAATTACATTAAAAATTAATTTCTCTAATTATGAATATGGTCAATTGCATTTTTTATAATCGTATTATCGTCCCATGGATCGTTCACAATATTAAACGAGTCATTATAAACAATGGTATTATAATGAACAAACAGATCAATGCAATGTACAAATAATTAATTATAATAAAAAATAGCTATTGAAACAATTTATTCGTTCATTATTAATTGAATTTTCGGCATAAAACCCGCGCAAAATGGTCAGGCCAGGCTGGGTGGCGCAAGCGAGAAAATGTCGGCTGGTATCAGGATTACATTAGAGGCGAGGAGGTCGTCGCCCGCAACCGATACCTCCTCGATTCTCATGTAATCCTGATACCAGCCGACATTTTCTCCCTCGGAATACTGTGTGCATTTTTTGAAGACGTACGGGTCAAATAATGCAATTACAATAATTACAATTGATTGTACATTTATAATGATTATTAAAATTGTAGTTATTATTATTATTATTATTATTATTATTATTATTATTATTATTATTATTATTGTCGATTTGTTTTTTTTTTATATTTCATTATATATATACCACAAACGAGGCACGACAAACCATATCGAGCTAACACCACTACATGAGAAATATGAAGTTAATCGTTTGAAATAATTAAGTGCTAATTAGATGCTCATTAAATGCTTCAATGCCAAATTTGTTGCTCCGCGTTTAAAAACAAAAAAAAACCTGTGTGTGTGTGTGTCAGCTTGGATACAAGCTACCAGCGCCACATCGAAAAATCAACTAAGTGTGGGTAATTTCAAAAAAGTAATTACGCGGTAATTAAACGTTAATTAGATGCTCCAAGAATATCCAAAGCACGACTTTAATGTTCGTCGTTTCCGATTTCTATTCGATATTTTCTTCATTTGTTGCTCCGTGTTTAAGAAAAAAATACGCGGAGCGACGAATTCGGTATTACAGCATTTAATTAGCATCTATTAGTACTCAATTATTTCATAGGCTACTTCATATTTCTCATGTGGCGGTGCCAGCTTGATAGAGGTATTGTTTTGACATGCAGCGTGTGTGGTAACGAAATATTGAAAAAAAAATAAATCAATAAATCAATAACGACAACTACAATTATTATAATAATTGAAATTATAATAATTATAATAATTGTATAGTTAATTGTAATTATCATTATTGCATTATTTGTCCCGTGAGTGTCCTCAAAGGACACAGCGCGGCCATATTCCGAGCGAGAAAATCTCGGCTGGTATCAGGGTTACATGAGAAGTGAGGAGGTCGTCGCGCTCAACTGATACCTCCTCGGTTCTCATGTAACCCTGATACCAGCGAAATTTTCTCGCTCCCGCGCTGTGAGCATTTATTGAGAACTTACGGGACAAATAATGAAATTACAATAATTACAATTGATTATACAGTTATAAACATTATTATAATTTTAATTATCATCGTGACTATCGTTTTAATTATTATTATGATTATTATGATCGATTTTTTGTTTATTTTTTTTAAATATTTCGTTTAACGCGGCACGATGAACCTCATGAAGCCAATACCTGTATCAAGCTGGGACCCACGCATGAGAAACATGAAGTTAAGCCGATCAAATAATTAAGTGCTAATTAGATGCTAATTAAATGCTGTAATGCCGAATTTGTCGCTTCACGTGTTTTTTCTTTAACACGGAGCAACAAATTTAAAAGAAAAAGTCGAAAAGAAATCGAAAACAATGAGCATCAAATTTGGGCTTAGGATATTCTTGGAGCATCTAATTAACAATTAATTACCGTGTTATTACCTTTTTGAATTTACCCTTAGTTGATTTTTCGATGTTGCGTTGCAGCTTGTATCCAAGCTGACACTGCCAGATTTTTTTTTTTTTTTTTTAATGCGGAGAGACAAATTTGGAATTAAAGCATTTAATTAGCATCTAATTAGCGCTCATAATTATTTGATAGGATAAACTTCATATTCCGCATGTGGCGGTGCCATCAGCTTGATAGAGGTATTGTTCTGTCTTGCTTCGTGTGTGGTAACGAAATATTGAAAAAAACAAATCAATAATAATAATCATAATAATAACGACAACTACAATTATTATAATAATTGAAATTATAATAATGATAATCAATGTATAGTTGATTGTAATTATCATAATTGCATTATTTGTCCCGTGAGTGTCCTCAAAGAACACGCGCGGCCGTATTCCGAGCGAAAAAATCTCGGCTGGTATCAGGATTACATGAGAAGCGAGGAGGTCGTCACGCTCAACCGATACCTCCTCGGCTCTTATGTAATCCTACTACCAGGCGAGAATTTTCTCGCTCGCGCCACGCTGGCCTGAGCAATTTTGCACGGGGTAATTGTCGAAAATCCAATTAATCAATAATAAGCAAATAAGTTTTTTTTTTAAATTACTTCGTTTGTAAAAATTAATTATTTGTTTATTACATGTACTTTTTTTTGACTAATATAATACAATTTTTCGTTATTGATCATTTATTATTATTCCAATATTTATTGGTTCATCGCAAACAATTACTTGTTCAATATTTCCATTTGTTTTATTACCACAATAATATTTTTTTTCTACTATCGTTTAAATTTATTTAAACAAATTACTTTGTTTAATTCACATCTTTCTTACTAATCGTTCATTGGTATTTTAAAATTTCTTCGTTTGTTATGAATTTCTTCATTATCATTAAATGTTTATTATATTCATATTTGTTATTAACGAAACACCATGGTTTATTATTAGTAATGTTTAAATTTATTTAAACAAATGGGTTTCCCTCACTTCAAATTTTGTTTCCTAATCGTTTATTGTTATTTTTAAATTAAATAAAAATTGTTCGTGCAATTAAATAATAAAGCATAATAACAGACAATTGTTTTTTGTTGATAAAACAAATGAATGTGACAAAAAATTAATTAAAAATGATTATTCGTTCGAAATAGCATTAATCGATAATAATAAACTATTAAATTGGTACAACGAATAGGTCTAATTAATGAATAATTCATTATAACGTACTAATGAAATTAAAATATTAATTTCCTTACTATTAATTGAATTTTTAACAATTACAGCCGTGGCGCGAGCAAGAAAATCTCGGCTTGTATCCGGATCACAGGAGTAGGTAGCAATTCGCGCCGCGTAACCTATACCTCCTCGGCTCTCATGTAATCCTGATGCAAGCCGAGATTTTTCCACTCGCAATAACGGCCGAGCTATGAGCGTTTCGAGGCCTCGGCTAATATAATTATCATATACAATTATATTTTTTATTAAAATATGATATTCAAATATTATTCAAGTTATAATTATTATTTGAATTTTGATTTAATTGTCGTATTGTACTATATAAAAAATACAATTATGATGACTATTATAATTTCAATTATTATACAAAATGACTATAAAGAGTCATTACGCGCCCTTGTGCTCCAGTATAATTATTATTATTATTGTTGAATAATAATTTATTTTTACATTTTTTACTCGCTGGCATTATTAAAAAAATCATTTAATTTGATCATCGAATTACTGATTTTTTAAAGAATATTTCGTCATCACCCATGAGGCATATATTCATTGTACTCCAAAGTTCGATTAAGGAAGTAACGCAGGAAATAGAATTGATGGACAGAAAAATACCAAACTTGGCAGAATGTTCGATTATAATGTAAACAAAACTCATACAAATTTTTATGATCCGAGGTGGGTTTTTACGCGAGATATTTGTAATTCGTTTTATCTCTTTACAAGCCAATTCAACATGGCCTCTTATGAGAAATCACGGAGTTAGCTGTACATTATTCCTCATATCTCCGTAATTGATGGATAGATCAGAATGAAATTTAAACAGCAGAGAGATTGAATACTTATAATCATTTATCCGGCTTAAAAATATTCAAAGGTGACTTATGACAGGAATAATAAAAACAATAAAACGTACTCATAGCGAATATTTGGACCCTCGCTAAAAATATTGCAACGTCGCATATTCGAGGTTATGAGCGCGCATTTTGAAATTTCACCGTGACAGCTCGTGCAGTCTAACTACTACATATTTTTATAATTTTTTTGTTTTGTTTACACGACATATTATATTGAATATCAATGGAATAAATAAATAAATTAAGTATTCAAATACAATTTTATTTTCATACATATTATCTTACATACGTAGAATATTTTTTTACTGAAATAATATTTGGCATATTGACACAGTCTCAGTTATTTTTCAAATATTTGAGATACCTATACACCTAAATTTTTTTCTTATCACGTAATGATGAGCATATTTAAAATATAATTATCAGCACATTATCACAATTTTTGCATATTAGCTGATGGGCAATCGTTTCTACGTTGAAAAATTTACAGCCTTCCTCTTTCACATCAACATATTTTGATGATGTTGATTCCTTGATTTCGAGGCTATGCTGTCTTTGCAGTTTTTTCGTACCGTAAATACTCCGAACATTTCTGCCTGCTTCTTGCTGATTAATTCTAGCTCGGTACACCTTTTCGATAACTATACTTTAACTTTCCAATAAAATCTTGGCTTTTTTTCTGTAGGCATATTAAACTGGCGATTAAATTAAACGAATACGAAAAAAATTCACTGATACAGCTGATGAGCTGTCAACGGCATATTTGAACACACATATACACGCGCACACAATCAACGAAAAGCGACGTTGCTAGGTTAAGTACTTAAGTTAAGACACTATATGTATCGATATGAGAGTAACATATCCTTAAGACCGTACCGAGCACATTATGCCTGATCACAATGTTAATTTATACTACTAGCTCGGGTCTTATTGAGATATTTAAGCGTATACGTACCTTGTTTCACTTCTTCGGGTATGGTCGTCCTTGGCCGAAAGATGCCTCGTCGTTGGATTAAATAATATATATATATATATATCGAAGAAATAAAGATTGTGATAAATGTAAATGCTCGTCGTACGTAGGAAATGAATTTATTAATCTGCCGTATTATGTTTGTCGTTGATTATTATCAAACCAGGATTCTACAGCACGATACCACATACGCTTCGGGCCGGAATATATATTTTTGTTTGTATTTTCGTTTTTTGTTTTCTCACTTCCCTTAAATTCATTATTAATATTTTTATTTTTTTTTTTTTCAAATTTCTTAAACGTTCTATGCGATTTATCATCGTCGTTCTATATATTTTTTCTTTTGTTTTTCCACTCACGATATTGTTTTCTCTTCTCTTTGCACATCGACTATTCGCGTGCGATGTGCATCGACAACATTTCGTCGTTATACATTTATATATAGATACATACGTATATATGTCGAACGATATTGTTACTTACGACTCGCATAGCGATGGCATCGTTATTTATTCATTTATTTTCATCGAAATTTCTCCCAGCATTCACACATCGAGCGTTTTAACGTTAATTTTTCGAAAAAAGAAAAAAAAAATGGTTAAAAAAAAACGTGAATACAAAATTGAAACCTTTGAACGCTTGCGCACTTTTCTTTACGCGAGCAAGTCGATCATTTAAAAAACGAGTAACCTTACCTCGGCATGTATATACACATCGAATTATATATATATAGATATATATACATACATGTATAAATTTTTTTTTCATATCACGCATATGTACGGCTGGTTCGCACTTGAGACAGCGATAGTATTATTATTATTATTATTATTAATTTTTTTTGTTCATGCAAAAACAAAAGTTTGTATCACAGTAGGACAGCGTACAGTTTTTTTTTAACACTATCATAATAATTGTGTCAATAATAATTATTTATTCTGTTCGTTCCATCTTAACTCTCTCTCTCTCTCTCTCTCTCTCTCTCTCTCTCCTGATTTTCAGAGCACTTCTCAATGTACTTCGCTCTTTTTTTCCTTCTTTTCGGCTCTTGTTTGCACGTTTTTTTCCTCTTTCACGCCAATTTATCGTTTCATCCTACCTTATCGATGATCCTCGCTGTCTCTCGTAAATCTCGAATAATTTTATTTTTTCGATCACGATCCAATGTAATAATTAATGTCACGGTCATTTATCATCACGCGTCGTTGCAACGTACAAAGACGTACAAAACGCACGTACAATTTTTTTTTCTCGTTTTTTTTTTCTTTTTTCTTTTCAAATTTGATTTCTCAATCTCTCCGTGTACGATTAAATTTTATCAACGGTTCGAATCGTAATTTCTGCTATAAATATTGATATACAAAGGACACCGAGGGCCAAAGTGCGGGCACGTTAGCCGAAAATTGTAATTTTTTTTGCTTTAAAAAGCATTTTTTCTTCGAAAAATTATCGTTTCTAATTTAAATTTTGTTTTTTTTTTTTTTTTTTTTTTTTTTTTTTTTTTTTTTTTCAAAATAAAACGAAAATCCTGATTGTTTTTTTGCCGAGAAAAATTACTTTTTTTTCCTCAAAAATCTTTTTTCTTTCGAAAGTTTTTTTGAGAAATGGGTCGTTGCAAACGATGAATCGCTGATCCGTGACTTATTCTGACTGATAGCAATTCATCTTTGAACGTATCAGACGCGGCGGGTTCTGTGAGCAACGCGTGAACAATTTTGATTTTATTTCGTTGATTTTATTTGAAAAACCTCTCTGGTTTTTAGTGATATACTCCTAGTTCGACTGAATTATCATTTTTGGCCTCATTGCCTATTTTTTTTCCCCCGATTTATCCATTTTATTTTTCGACAAAATGCGATTTGTTTTTTTAGTAAGATTTGTTATAATTAGGCTTACTACCGTTGAGGATTATGCGCAGATAGAATCCACTGCGAAAATTGAATACAGATAAAGCGATTATCGCTATAAGGATACAATGAACCTTCATGACCTCTACTATCGCATGAAAAATGTTTTATTTATAAATCATTGTTCATGTTTCAAAAGTCATGAAATTGAAAGCCACGTCGCTCGTACTTACACGACACAAATAAAACGATGATTCATATTCTGCGTGTGCTGAAAATCTCATATCCTTGCACCAAATATCGACTAGGTCTTTCCGAATCTTTATTTGTGATTTATTTCTTGCGATAAAGCAGCAGGTTTTTTAATTATTATTAAAAAGTGACGAATCCGCGTAGTATAATCATCGGGCAGCGACTGGGAGAGAGCAGTTGGACATTTGGCCGCCAGAGGTCGGGGTGACAATTGTGAGTTCCCATATAAAATCACGCATTAGCAAGTCACCGTAAAAACTTTTCGGGAAAAAATATTTTTGAGAAAAATGTAATTTTTACTTGGAGAAAAAATTTTTATCGAAGAAAAAAAAAAAGATTTTCGAGGAGAAATTAATTTTTTTCAGAAAAAGCAAAATGTCCGTTAAGAACAATAATTTTTTTTTTTATAGAGAAAAACTACTTTTGAAAAGGAATAAAAATTATTTCTAATTCTCGACTGAGACGTCGACTTTGCCCCGCGGTCACCCCTCTCGATGCAAAATGAAAATTTTCCGTTTCCCCCTTCGTCCCTCGATACCGTTAATACCATATTTTAATTTTAAATACCGGCGCTCCCGTTCGTATGGATGAAATTTTATTTTATTTTTCCGCTTCCTTTATTCTTCGTATTAATGCTCTCGCTCGTTATCAATTGTTGGTGCATTTTTTTCAATGTCTCTCTCTCGCTCTCTCGCTCTCTCGCTCTCTCTCTCTCTCTCTCTCTCTCTCCAGATTCATCATGACATTGGGCACTATTTTTTCTCTCGATAATCCCTGGCACATGCAGTGGGTCAGCCATTCCAATTTTTCTGCATCCGTGAAACGACCAATCGCGATAAAGTGGCTAATTTTCATTTTTAACGACACATTGTGTCCCATTGCCGAGCAAATTTTTCATTAAAAAATATTGCAGGAGGGTAGAAAACCCACAAATTCATAAACAATTGTCCTTTGACAATCATTTACTCGACTACGGTATTATTCTTGACTTTAGTTGCGTTAACGTAATAAAAAAAAGTATATTCCAAATATAAATTGTCTAAAAACGTGAAATTATAAGAAAAAAAAGAAAAAAAATAACGAATGTTCACAGATTTGTATCTGAGAAACTATTAATTATAGTTATTTTTACTGTAAAAACTGTTTTTTTTTTTTTTTTTTTCCCTCAAAATCACCCGAAAGTAAAGAAAATAATTGTTATGAACATTTATTTTAATGTCCCAGGCCAGGAAATTGGAAAAATGCATATATCAATGATAAGTATCGATGTAAACTTGGATTGCAGATGAAAATTAGCCAGTAAAAGGCGTGTGGTAATTTGTTTGATTCATAGGAGTCCCGGGGTCAATCGGGTAATTTCTTGATTCACGAATCACCACCTGGCGGATGAATTTCGCAACGAGCGTTATGTTTTTTTTTCTTGGACCATTTCTTTTTCGTTGTAGCATTTTTTTTAACGAGTCAATTCAATTTTAACGAGATTAATTCGTCAGGATCGATCGTGGTTTCCTCTCTTCATCGATTTCTCAAAAATTGATCCATAAGAGCTTATTTTTTTAGTTTTTTTTTTTTTTTTTAACTTCCTCGCTAATCCCCATGGGTAATTATCAGTTTATCGACAAAAACAGGAAGACTGATTATAAATCATTGTCGTTTGTATCGATAGATCGTAGTCATCGATCTTGGTATCTATTTTCTCAAATTCGTTTGATCCATCAGTGTTAATGTTTTTTTTTTTTTATTTAAAAAAAAAAACATTTTTTTTTAAATGTTTCAAAATCCTCGTCAAATACGATCCTCGTGAAAATCGAGTTTGAATATTATTCTCAAAAATGCCCTCGGTCGTCTCTCGAGCTCTCTCGAACTTCACAATAATGTTCTCCTTTTATTAATCGAGCTTTATTTTTTTTTTTTTCATCGTGGATCTCTCTCTATCCGCCTCTCCCCGTTCAAGCCACTCGTACAAAAGCTAAGGCAACGTTTTTTTTTTTTTTTTTTTTTATTTTTATTTTTTTTTTTTACGAATTCTTTAATTTATAGGCTGACTCGCCTCACCAACTGCGCCAAATATTACTCATTTCCGTTTTTCGGTCAGCGACCACAAGAGAGCGAGGATTTTGTTGAATAAAAAAAATTGAATAAAATTTAAAAATTAAAAAGAAAAAACGCGAAGTACAAATTTTACAAACAACGGGGAATCCCCTCCGGGGTTTCGTGTCTCAGATAAGATAGAGAGAGCGAGAGAGAGAGAGAGAGAGAGAGAGAGAGAAACCTCGGAAAAACTCATTTTTGTCCTCAATGAAAGAAATTATCCTCCTCAAATTATGAACTCTCTGATTTTATGATAAATTTGTTCACGAAATTGCGAGCTTACGATAAATCCGTGAAAAAAAAAAAAAAAAAAAACA
This sequence comes from Rhorus exstirpatorius, assembly GCA_963564615.1. Lineage (NCBI taxonomy): Eukaryota > Metazoa > Arthropoda > Insecta > Hymenoptera > Ichneumonidae > Rhorus > Rhorus exstirpatorius. Next base: position 10,649,717 of record OY751316.1, read on the forward strand.
AAACGTGGATTCGCGGAACGTTTGGCAAAGAAATTACGAAAAATGATAATCAGCAGAATTTTGGTCAGTCTATGAATTGGCAACCGATCAGCTGATAGGCCTCTCTTTACGAGTATTCGAGTATTCGTGACAATTTTGGCGGATCCGGTCAATTAACGGCTGTCTTTCCGCCCTTATTACATTATTTTCCTTCCTCGATATAAAATTATATCGAGAATTAATAATAATAATAATAATTGAGACATTTATCGTACATATTATGCCCCGTTTACAAAAATTTTCCAACGGTCTTCCGGTTAGCCGACGTGAAACCGACTAGTCGAATTGCAAGACGAAAATTATTGTTGAAAGAAAAAAAAAAAAAAAAAAATTAATTCAAGCGTTATTACATATCTCTCCACGGTCGTCCGTGCATTCTCATAGCAATTCTTGCGTCTAATTGGATATTCCAACTTTCTCCAACGATAATAATATTATAACCTAAAAAATCGTCGATCGCTTGACTCTCGCTCGGTCTACCGGAAGGACTTCACCGCAATTTATCATGAAAATTATTTAACCTCTAACCTCAGAACTATTCTCGGACATTAACGAGAGAGATTCACTTTGAAGCAACTCTCCTTTGGGATTTTCGCTGTTTTCTTTTTTTTTTCATTTTCCTAACGCTATGAAACAAAAGGCGAAAAGAAAAGAAAATTGTCAAACGCGATGCTTGTCTGAGTAGGGGAAAAAAAAATTGCATCGAGTCAAGATCAGGCGTAAAAGTTGAAATGAAAATAATCTTGTAACATGCGGTGGACGTACTTCCGGTTCGTACTTGACGTGACGCGATAAACATGAATTCTAAAAATGTTTGCTCGATATTACACGTGTGTACATATATATTATAAATAATGGTTAAAGTTTTTTTTAAAGTAAACACATATATATATATATTAGGGTTGTCTTATTTTTCCGATGCTCGAATTTCAATTGTGCCGCCCCCTCATTTGTTTCTAAATTTAAAAAAAAAAAAAACAAAAATTTTGAGCCCAATATGAATGTCCTAACTTGATTTTTACCATCCGTTGTAACGACGCGAAGTTTTCCATTTAAAATGCACGTAATTTTTCAGCTTCCAATGTTATTATTTTACTGAAACATCGAATCTTTGACGAAAAAAATTAATTTTATATGGAATTGACGGGAATCGATCGTACTTATCAGAGGGGAAAAAAAATAAAAATAAAAAATGTATTGACCATTCAAAGGCATTTTTACCCTGCTCGTTTGAATATTTTTCTTTGTTTCAATTGAAAATGGTAGAAAAAAAAAAGCAAGATATCAGTCATAACTGACGTTCATTGCGTATTCAGATTATCGAGAAATATAATATGAAGAATTCTTTTTCGTTATCGATTTTTAGATTATTTCGAAAAATATTTATTCAAAATATGTAATGTTTCATGTATAATTACCGTTGTGTATTATTAAAAAAAAAAACAAAAAAACAAAAAAAAAACTAAATATTTTGGAATCCATAACGTTGACTCAATAAAAAAATGCTAAAAAAAAATACAATTTCAATTGCGTTAAAATTAGGAAGGGTTCATCAAGGAAATTATTTTAAATTACCTATTTTTAAAATTAAAAGCGGAACGACTGTTACCTAAATATCGTTTTGATTACTTGGCGAGAACCTAAAATTCTTTATATTATATTTCTAGATAATCTGAATACGTAATAAACGTCAGATATGACTGATATATTTCTTTTCTCCTACCATTTTCAATTGAAACAAAGAAAAATATTCAAATAAGCAGAGTAAAAATGCCTTGGAATGACCAACACATTTTTTCTTTTTTTTTCTTCGAAAGTATCATCGATCCTCGTCAATTCCATATAAAATTAATTTTTTTTTTCCTCAAAGATTAGACGTGTCAGTAAAATAATAACATTGGAAGATAACAAAATTACGTGAATTTTGAATGGAAAACTTCGCGTCGTTACGGCAGACAGTAAAAATCAAGTTAGGACATTTACTTTTGGGCTCAAAATTTGCCCAAGAATTTGCAAAATTCGGCAAAATCGTCAAAGTAAGCAATTACCAAATTTTTGGTTTTTTTTTTATAATTCATAAACAAACAAGGGCGGCGGCAAAATTAAAATTCGAACATCGGGCAAATAAGAACCACCCTAATATACACACATATATATACATATATATATATATATATATATATATATATATATATACTTCGTTTTATATTTTTTTTACAATAATTATTGATTCAATTTGTTGTGTTACGTGGTGTTTTTGTTGATGCTGTTTTTTTTTCATATAATTATGCATAATGCACCTCACAATTTGTTTTTATCGTTGTTGCATTTGCGCAAGGGACGACGAAGCGACAACTTCGTTCGATCACTTTGTTTTATTTACTTTTATTTTTTTCCATTTATTCTATATACTTTTTTTTTTTTTTTGCATTCCATTTAATTATAATTCAATGTACAATTTGTTGCTTTGGAGGTTGAAATTTTGCGACGAGATACGATCTTTCGTGAAAACCGTACTGCGAGACCGTTCTCGTAAATTATTTCTCTCTCTCTCTCTCTCTCTCTCTCTTCGTCATTCATAACGTATAATATCTCAAGACCTCGAAACATTCGCGATAAAAAAAAATTTTCTCTTCTCTCTCTCTCTCTCTTCCTATATATATATATATATAGTGTGTATATTTATATATATTTCTCTTTCGCAAATTCGCCCTCGCATTTTGCGCAATTTTTTCTTCTTTTTTTTTCTTATTCTTTAGTTCCTTCAATTTTTGTGTATTCTTACTTTTTTTTTTTTCTCTAAATATAGTTAAAACTTTATTCGTCGCACTCGGCTCTCTTGTTTCTTCGTTTTGTTGGTTTAAATTTTTTAAGTTTTTTGTTTTTGTTTTTGTTTTTTTTTTTTTTAATTATCACATGAGCACCTCCCGAGCCCGCACTAACGGGGCCATATTACAAGGAGTTGAATATGGATGCTCGCGTCGAAAGCGGCGCGCTTATCAATTAAAAACGTCTCACTCACTCACTCTCTCTCTCTCTCTCTCTCTCTCTCTCTCTCTCTCTCTCTCTCTCTCTCTCTCTCTCTCTCTCTCTCTCTCTCTCTCTCTCACTCTTTCACGTTTCTTTGCGGCCATAAAAACGCCACCGATGTCTCCAAGCTCCAATCCAATGTATTTTTTTTTTCTTTTTTTTTTCCTTTTCAAATATCTTTTATCCACAAGACAAATCAACTTGATTAGAAAAAAAAAAAAAAAAAAAAAAAAAACTGCCAGAGATCCTCGCTCCACGATGTCTTTCGTTTTTTTTTTGTTTTGTTTTCCTTTGTGTGCCTTTGAAGATTCACGAAACGAAAATTGACCAAACGCACAAAGTGGCGCCACACGGTCGAGTTCTCGCGTGGAGCGAGATTTCCTCGCTTACAAAGTTTGTACGTTGAAAAAACTGAGCTACCTAGAATAATTCTACGTCATTCGCACGTGTGTGTGTGTGTGTGTGTATATGTGTGTATATGATTTTTCTTTTTCTTTTTGGGTGCGAAAATCGCGTTAATGAATTCCGAATGAGACTTTTACGAGGGACTTTTTTGTTTCTTCTTTCCTCCATTTTTTTATTTTTTTATTTTTTATTTTTTTTCAAATTTTTCGTTCAAATCTTGTTTCGTTCGTTCTCATATTACTTTGATCATCGTTACTCTCGTGATATATCCTCGCAAACCCTATCGGCGAATCAAAAAACCGCTTTCGTCATTCCGTTGCGCTTTTTATAACGCGTCAAACGCAGAATTCTTGCTCGTTTTCGCTACGAAAATTGAATTTCTCTCGGCAATCTTTCCTTCGGTGCGTTTCTCATGAAGGCTCGAAATTCTCTGGCACGTTCAATACGAGATTCGTTACGAATTTTTTATTTATTTATTTATTTATTTTTTTTTTTTTTTTCCCCTCGTTAAATTGGCAAGACAAGTCTCGATCGTACGGAAAACTTTGAGATTTTTAGGTGATGAAAAAAATTTTTTTTTTTTTTCATTCTTTCATTACGAATAAACGTGTTTTCTCTAATTATGAAATTGAGAGAGAAAGAGAGAAAGAGAGAGAGAGAGAGAGAGAGAGAGAGAGAGAGAGGACGGAAAAATCTCGAAAAAAAATTGTTTCCGTACTTTTGATAATCGATGGTAATTGGTGCTGATACACTTTTGCGTTTACTGACCGCTCTGTAAACGGAAAATTTCTCAGTCCCCAACGACCAACCGAAATGAGCCAATGATGAGTCGAGCATACGTATGAAAGTTTAAAAACATTTTTATCACTCGGCGTCGAGACGCTGCCGCGTTTCTTGATTAAAAAAAAAAAAAAAAAAAAAAAAAAAAAAAAAAAATTAACGATCAACAAATAGTTTTAATGCAGGTTGTTTCCTTTTTCGTTATAATAAAAACCGATTTCAGTGGAGGGGGGAGAAGACGAAAAAGAATAATCGTGAGAAACGGAAAGATTGCGGAGACGATCGTTAACGAGAGGCCCAAAGCGTAAAGCAATAATCGCTCAATTAATCATCATCAAAATCGTTCCCCCGAGCTTGAGATCGACGAAATTCGTTACTTTTTTTTTTTCGTTTTTATATCACATACTACAGACATTAGCATTATTTTTTTTTTTTGTTTTTTTGTTTTTTTTTTTTTTCCTTAAACAGCACATCAGGCGCTCGCGAATTATGAACGCCCGTGTCCGATCGAGCGATCGATTCAAGAAAAAAAAAAAAAAAAAAAAAAAAAAAAAAAAGTATATATATATATATATATAAGTAGAGAAGACATCGACGTGTAATTTAAGAGCATGCGCTCGTTTCTATGCTTTCGTTTTTTTTTTTTTATTTATTTTTTTTTACGATCGAACGTCCAATCATTGAGCCCGTAGCACAATGCGAGGAAATAATAAAAAGGAATAAAAATCGGTCAATCACATCACACCTCAGACAAGATACACCAATCAAATTGCCGTTTCTTATTTCATATTTCTCATTTCCTCGCGCATTGTCTTACCGGCTTTTATGATTGTTGAGAACGAATCCCGCGCGTTTTACGAAAGAAATGAAGGAAAAAAAATAAAATAAAAAAAAAAAAAGTAAACACGGAAGTCCATGGCAATTATAAATGTGTGTGTGTGTGTGTGTGTGTTTTACACGAGTTCAGTGCCTCGCCGAGTGCATTGCGGGACGCAAACGGTCTTTTCGAGCCGCTTGCTAATTATCTTCGAAACGGCTTGTCGGCGTCTCCCCTTTTTGATCGAATCTCACACGAAAAATTAATCTCCGAAACTAATTCACGGCTTTTCTGCATTCTTATATTTTTCTTTTTCTCTTTTTTTCTCTCTCTCTCTCTCTCTCTCTCTCTTGGTTCTAGCGCTCTACGCTTGGCCATGCACACGTAATTCATGTATATGTATGTTTATATATATATATATATATATATATATTTATATATATATGTATATATATATAAAAGAAAGAAAAAAAAAAAAGAAACAGAACAGGTATGAAAGAGAATGAGAAGAAACGAGCAAGTATCGATTACAAGCGTGAAAAAAAAACAATTACAAACAAAAATTAAAAACAAAAAAAAAATTAGAAACACCATCGTTCGTCTTATCGATCAAAAATCACAGACAGTTATTCTATATAGCTTGCGTCGCGTGCTCGGTTCATTGCGCGCGCACGTGCGCGCCTAAAGGCCGGCACAGCCTTATTATTTTTTTTTTTTTTTCTTTTTTTTTCCCCGCCCCTTTCATTCCTCTTCTTACGATCTCATTTTAATAAATCCTATTTACGTACAAATAATTCTTCCTCTTGGACATCGAGAAAATTCGTTGTACCGTTTGGATATAACGAAGCTGATGGCGTTGGAGAATGGATTCGTTATGCTTATTGTATTTTTTTTTTTTTTTTTTTTTTTTTTTTTTACACTCTCGACGCATACTTTGTTTTTAAATTTTTTCTTTTTTCCTTCCTTTTTGTAGATTTTTCTTCCCGTGGAAGATGTATCTCGGGCGTTGCAACGCCGTTAATTCATCAAATCGTCGCGTGTTTCACAGCGCCGAGACCACTCGGGCAATTTCGCGAGAGAACGCACTTTTGTCGATCACTCCCGGGTAGAGGGGGGGGGGGGGGGGGGGGACACACAATGGAAATAAAAAAATACGCGAGCGACAAAAACGCGCTCGCAAATAATCGAGTAGTCCACGACTCTGACGTGTCCTTCATTTTTTTTTTTGTTTTTCCTCCCATTTTTTTTTTTTCCTTTTTTTCGTTCTTCCTCGAACGTAGCTATCATCCTCGTAAATCACATGCAGATCGAATGCTCTATCACTAACTATTACACCATTTTGCTTCGTTGTTTTTATATATTTATATATATAAAACGCTTCTTGATTCCCCCATTTTTTGTTTTTTTTTTTGTTTTTTCACTCGCGTCATTATGGTTCGTAAAAAAAAAAAAAAAAAATGTTTCGCGAATCGCAAAAGGACACGTTATGGCGCCCCCGTGTGCCCGTTATTGCGATTATCTCGCTAGGGCTACGAGCTCACGTGAATCGCGCGTTATTCGCAACGTTTCTCGAACGATGATCAAACGATGATACGCGAATTCGAGACAATTTGACACTGATCCTGTCCCTGCATCTGGATATGCTGTGCCTGCAGCTGTGCGAGGGCCGATGGTGCCGCGAATGCCGGATATGTCAGTGTCGTGTTGAGACTCTCGTTGTGCTCCTCGAGGGAATTTTGAGCGTAATGAAGCACGAGATGTTTGAGGCTCTCGTGAATGTTGTAAGGCTCGGCAAAACCGTAACCCCGCTCTGTCTCGTATATTATACAGTGATTAACCGTACCCTTGCACCTGCGATACGATAAATCATCGTTATTCGAATTATCAATGTCAGAGAGAGAGAGAGAGAGAGAGAGAGAGAGGTCAACTAATTGAAATTTGAATAAAAAAATCTTTTTCAAATGTTTAAAAACTCGTGAGTCACGTATAAATTGATTTTAGCATAATAATTATTATTATAAACTATAATTGAACATTCATATATGTTTATATCAAATTTCTTATCTACCATTCTTTAATCAGAGGCCAAAGTGTTAATTTAGAGAGACCATAAAACAAGGTCAATTATTTGAAATTTGGGTGAAAAAAATCTTCTTCAAATTTTTAAGAATTCGTAAGTAAAGCATGTATAAATTAATTATAGCATAATAATAATTATTATTAACTATAATTGAACATTCATATATGTTTATATCAAATTTCTTATCTCCAATTCTTTAATCAGAGCTCAAAGTTTTAATTGAGAGAGACCATAAAAAAAGGGTCAATTAATTGAAAAATGGGTGAAAAAAAAATCTTTTTCAAATGTTTAAAAATTCGTGAATCACGCATAAATTGATTGTAGCATAATTATAATTATTATGAATTAGAATTTTACATTCATATCTGTTTATGTCAATTTTTTCATCTCTCATTTTTTTTATCAGAGTCTAATGCGTTAATTGAGAGATAAAAAAAAAGTCAATTAATTGAAATTTGGGTGAAAAAAAATCTTTCCAAATGTTTAAGAATTCGTGAAACGGGTATAAATTCATTACGGCATAATAACAATCATTATAAATTATAATTTAACGTTCATGTATTTTTTTATGGCAAATTTGTTGACTCCCATTCTTTAATCAGAGTCCAAAGTGTTAATTTCGTGAATTTCATCTCGCCACGGCCTTCGGACAATTCGGGCCTTTTCAATTTGATAAAATTAAAAAAAAAAAAAAAAAAAAAAAAAAGAAAAAAAACACTCACATTATCGAAAGAGCGTATTGTCCCGTACGCGAGCGTCTCACGAGAAAAGTACCGTCCGGATGACCAGCGAGAATTCTGTCGGCGTCGGAGCGCGAGCCCTCGAGATACAGCCACGTTTTTTCGTCCGAGTGAATCTCAAGATCGAATTCCTGAAGATCGGTGAGCACGAGATCACCGACGACCGGATTCGGCAGTGCATTGTTCAGCATGAGATTTATCTTGGTCTGATTGATCCCGTGTTTCTTCAACCATCTGCAAAATTATTTTAGTTAGTTAATACTTCTTCTTTTTTTTTTTTTTTTTTTTTTTTTTTTTTTTTTTTTTTTCAATTCGTTTTCTTCCCTTTTTCTCGTTCAACGATATTTTTCACAATTAAACAGGAAATTTTTCGTATAAATACGTACAGCAAATGCTTGTCCCTGAGTCGTACGAGCTGTATGAGTTCGGGCTTCTGTTTGTGCATCTCACGCTCGAGGGTTCTGTTGTAAGCGATCTGCTGACGAAGACTGTCGTCGAGCTGTTCTTTGCTATCTTCCAGTGACTTCAATCGATTCTTCAGCAATTCGGCGTTATCGGTCAAACTGCGAGAGAGAGAGAGAGAGAGAGTACAACGACAATGAACAAACAGCCGTCTCTCGTGGCTTTGTATGCAAGCGCATTTGGCTTTCGAGCCCGACGACACGAAGCAGATAAGATAAGGGGGGAGCGTCGCTCGAAAATTGTACGGTGAATTTTTTTTTTTATTTTTTTTCAGCATTTTTTTTTTTTTTCAAGCATTTTAATTGAAATTCATGAGAGAAAGAACAACAACAACAACAAAAAAGCCCCCGGATCAGGCAATACTCACGTCGATATCTCGTGGGGCTGTGCCTCTTTCTGATAAACCTCCTGAAGCTTCATCTGATCCTCGAACATCTTTATAGCCTCGGAGAATGCCTCGAGAGCCTGACGCTTCAGTTGCACCTCGTACGAGGTTCTACCATAAATTTCGGAACACTCCTGCCACTGTCTCAGCTTGTCCGTCATGTCCTTGTCCAGCTCGACGTATTTCTTGAAAACATTCGCGATATCGGTCGTATTGGCGATTTCGTCGTCCTGCGGAGGGGAAAAAAAAAAAAAAAAAAAAAAAAAACAAAAATCAAAAACAATGAAAAAAAATCTCATCGAATCATCGTCGTAAATTTCGTTTGCGCACGATCATTGTCAGATCATCCAACGTGTGGGTGCGCGTGAATGTATTCGAACGTCGTTGGATTTTCATACCTGCTGAAATCGTGAAACTGGATAGAGCAATTTTATGTCGAGGGTCGAGTTGTATTGGGCGAGCGAACAATTGCGATAGTGATCGACCAGCTCGATGACCGACTGAAAGTTGTAAGGCTCCGAGAAACCGTATTTTCCATTTCTGTGACAGATCTTAATGAGCTTGTTCGTGCCGCCCTTGCGCAACGTTAGCGTGTACTCGCCACCTTTCGACGAAGCGTTTCTCACGAGAAACGTACCGTCCGGCGAGTCGATCATCATCTCGTTTACGTCGTCCCTCGTTATGTCACCCCAATACCATTCCGCTTCTTGAAGACTTCGGGGTCTTTGAGAAAAAAAAACAAAAACAAAAACAAAAAACAAAAAACAAAAAAAAAACATTAATTTGCGGAATATTACTGGTAACGAGTAGGCGAAACAAACGTTAGACTGGCGGATATTGAAGTAAGAAATGATTTTTGCATGTTTTGGGAATTCAATTAATTGAATTAATCCAGGATCTTCGCCAAATGAGTGCAGGCCGAAATTTTATAACATATCATGATTTTCACAGATCTTATCAGGCACATATTTGTCATTCATAACTATTTGCAGTGATTATCTTCCGTCAAATGATGATAAAAAAAATGAAATATCATAATTTTGTTCTCAAAAATGTATTTCAAAGCAATTAAGAATAAGCTTTGCGTTATATCGCGCACATGGGATAAATTAATTTCATAGAAAACATCGGCATTGTCAATTAACGAAGCATCATAAATTCTGCCGAATTATGATAGGTTTTATGAATAGATAAATTTTATGAAAATTTTAAAGCGGCTTTGTGAGACAAAGAAGGTAACGAAAGATATTTGGGTATATCAATATGATATACTGATATTAATTATCATCGTATTTCGTTGAAGCTCCGGTGTCATTGAGCCTTCGATGAATATAAAATAATTACTCGCAAGACGTGTTCTAACTCGGCAATGTTTATGATGCTTCAAGACAGTGTCCTGGTTTAAAAGAGGTGGTTTTTGGTGATTTTTTTTTTTTTTTTTGTACAAAGAAAAACAAAACGGAGCTTCTTAAACTTTTGACTGTGGTTCTTACGCACATTTGAAAAGTACCAAAAAAAAAAAATGTTTTGTAGTCAAATTGTCGCAAAGTGGCGGAATTATTGGCTGACCATTGAAGCGCCTCTGACTATGTTTGTAAAATGACTATTTTTACAAACATTTCCTTTAATCGTGCAATAAAAATGGTATAAAATGACTGATTTTTCACCAACATCCTCAGTTCATTTGGGATAGGTTTTAATACTCTAGCGAATGAACTTTGGTTTGGGTCGATGGGTCAACTAGTTTTATTTTTTTTTTTTTTTTGCAATGACACCCGCCAATTCGGCAAAGTCACAAAAACGAGATTTCGAGAAAACGCGCGCTTCAAAGTTGCCAAGCGTTCGTACTCGACGCTTCTCTGTTCTCGGATCAGTACCTTCCGAAATATTTCGAATTGACCTTCAAAACTTGCGAAACATATTCTCCAATAGTTTAACTATCGATTAATGGAAGAAAAAAAAAAAAAAAGAGACAATTTTTTTTACCCTCGACGCACATAAAAGAAAATTTCAAAATAATAATTCACAATCAGATGTCGGGAAAATATTTGTCAGTACGCGAATAATCGCGTATCCTCGCAGGGTTTCTTTAAACATTCCAAGCCCGTAGTCCTGAATTTTTTGTCTCGCTTGAAAATTCGTTTTTCTCAATTCCCCGAAAGAATTTGCATTCTTTCATTTCTTCAGAAATTTCAATAGACTCAAGTATTCTCTCGAAAGTGGAAAATACGCTCATTAACTTTCACCAACCAGGAGTTTTATTATTGAATGATCCTTTGAAAAGATCTCATTAGTCGTTCCGACCACGAAACCGTTTATTGCGGCTGATCTTTGTAAATCCAACATTTTATTGCCCAATTCCCCCATTGGAAAACTTTCCGCAAGCCGAAGCGAGTCTGTCCTGCTGTGAAGCGTCTCAATACGACGGGTATGGTTGTCAACCCTTAAATTAAAACCAATCAATCGTTCACATTTTCATCACGAGTTCAATTAACCAATGAGGATGCGCGATCCAACTTTCGAAGGTTTCCTCTTGTTCCACGTCACGATACGGGAGAAAAATTGGAGACCTGTCTTTCTCAAAATTTATAAAACAGTTCAGCACTAGCATTCTTCAACAGCACATCTCAATAAACCGAAGAATCATTTATACTACGACACCAAAAACTCTTTTCATAGTTATAAAATTAATTAGTCACTCATATCAAAATTATACGTTATCTGTAAAGTTGTTAAAATATATTTTACTCAAAGTCCCACAGATCGGAATATCTTTTTTTTTTTTTTTTTTTTTAGTAAACGAAACAAGTTTTCGTCGATTAAGTTAAACTAACAGCGTCTCGGTAATTGGTCGGTCGTACGCGCGCACACTGGAATTTACGACTACGGTGGATTCAAACGAATCGCGAGTTTCGCCGAGACAAAAAAAAAAAAAAAAAAAAAAAAAAAGGAACAATAACGGTAATCTGCGCACGTGGAAGATCAAAATCTCGCATATTATCTGGCGAATTTCGAGCAGACTTGCATCTCTTTGAAAAATATTTTCGGAAATTTTCGTCCGAGCCAGTTACTAAATGAATCTGACTGAACTCGGAATTGTGAATTACAAAATTTCAAGTTACCAGATCAATTTTCATGACGTTTCGTGACTCTTTTTTTTTTCCCCCGATTGCGCAATATATTTCTAGATATTCAAGAATCTTCATGACTTTTCAGGCCGTTTGACAACCTGTTAATGTAAATTTTTCATGTATTTTCGTATAATATTTCAGGACTGGCAGAGCTAGGATTTATGGGGGGAAAAAAAAAGTGATCTCTCTCTCTCTCTGTACGTATGTATGTAAATATATATGTATATATTTATGTACGAACCTGTGAGGCTGATCCTTGTTGCCGTCTGGATTAATTTGACGCTCGTTCGCGCTCGTTTCCTCGTCAAACGCCGGAAAATGATCGAGAACGGAAAACTGGGGCCTCGAAACTTTTCTCGGTGGCAATTGCGGTGCGCTCGCAAATTCCGGCAATCTCTCGTTCCAATTACCGTGAAGCAATAGCAGTTCCATTATGCGAATATGAGCCTCCGTGTTGTACACCACTTGACTGAAATATTATCGTGAATATGAGATTGTGATCGAAGTTTATACGGCTTGTCGTGCACGGGTTGCGGCGATCGTCGCGCTACACGTGACCTTGCGGCCACGGGGCATCGTCACTCGGATGTCCATCTATTGGTGAGACAGTAAAATGATAATCCGTGACTGCATTGTGTCTCACCAACGAAACGACATCCAAAGTAGACGTCGCCGCCGTCGATACGCAAAACTCGCTTATACAATGTAAAACGTTCAACGGAGCCACCCCTCGAAGCTTCGTCGATCGGCTCGTGGGAATATGCCAAAATTGATATTACAGTCTGTTCAAGAGCGTGTACGGTTACACTTTTTTTTTTCTCCTGAAAACCGTTACGGGATAGATTTGAACGCGAGCAGATAGCGGGACCTTTCCCCCCCCCCCCCCCCCCCCCCCAAGATGCTCCGTATATAGAAAGCATCAGTTGTCGTCCTTGACGTCCAACCATGGTCACAGCATCAGATTATGCCATTAAATTAGTGGAAAGTATGCCTCGGAAAATGCCAGGCGGTTATTAACAATCGAGGCGACTGAATCACTTATTAATAATAAAGCATCGCGGTTTATATAATTTAGTAAGTATTTTTTTTTTTTTTTTTTTTTTTTTTTCAAAGCCAGTCCAGTCAACGTAGGATTTCGTCTGGAAAAAATCGGAGGAAGAGATTTTCTTTTTTTTTTTATATTCAGAGGACGGGGGGGGGAGAAATTGTTAGCGTAAATCTCAATTTTCGGGAAAATTGCCTCATCGCGTTCGCCGCCATCTCAATTTAAAGAGTGATTTTATGTTTTTTTTTTTTTTTTTAAATAACTCCCTTCTTTTCAACTTTAGAGTGAAAATAATAATAACCAAAGCGGCGAGAAACTTTAATTCCCCACAAGTTCAGTTCTTGTCATTTTTATCCTAGGATCGATATTCATAGAGTCGGACTAAGCGGGGATAAAAAATTTCTCGGCATTTTTACGATAAACTTGACGATGAACGAAATAATTGAGAAAAAAAAAAATCCACCCCTAAATTCGGTATAAGCCTGAAAATATCGACCGTAGGGTAAAATGATAATAACCAAAGTTGCAGGAAATCAAACTCCCCGCCTTATTATTTTTTTAGCAATCTTATGACAATCTTGATAATAAACGAGATAATTGAAAGAAAAAAAAAAAAAAAAAAAAACTGTTTTTTACCCCTATCTGCAGCCAAACTCTGTAAATATCGGTCCTAGGATAAAATCCTAGGGTAAAAATAATGAGAATAATGGGGAATTAGATTTTCCACAACTTTGGCTGATATAATTTTCACTCTAATGTTAAAAATACGCGAGTTATTTGAAAAACAAAAAAAAAAAATCGATCTTCAAATCGAGATGGCGGCGAACGCAATGAGGCGATTTTCCCGAAAATCGATCATTACACTACCGACCCCGCCAAGTATAAAGAAGAGAAAATCGCTTTCTCCAATTATTTCCAGATAAACCGATTTTTTTAGACCTATCTCGACTGGACTACTTCACCCAAAGAGTTTTTCAGTTTCGCCGTGCACGCTCTTGTCGGACTTACGTTAGGAAAGTTGAGAAAGTTTGAGATTTCCGTATATTCGGGTTTAAGGCATGTGTCGTGCTCCGGGACGTATAAAAAAAAAAAAAACATGGCCTAACCCCATTGGAATAAAATTTGTGTTCTTCGTGATATATGTCCAGCGAAACGCTTGCAAGTTTACTAAATCATCTTTTAGCATTTCGACTACCAAGGGTCAAATAAAAAATGTATAAACTTTTTATTATCATTGATTCTCGTGATTCTCGATCGAGTTTTCGTAAGGCCCTGGCTGAAACGCGGCACACGCGCCTCACGGGAAAAAAAAAAAGACATTTCAAAAAATAATAACTGAAATTTAAAAAATACAACAATGAAGAGAGAAAAAAATGCAGTTTAACACAGTAAATTAATCTCTTTACAGTGTTTTGATGAAAAATTAATGTGCGGAATATAATTCTGTACTATCTGTATAACCATATTTGCTGGTTTAAACTGTAAAAACAATTATTTCCATTTCAAAATTCAAAAGAATTTCCGAAGTTTTTCTCCCGAGAGGCAAAATTTTTTTATACGAATAAGTGCACACTATACTATACGCTAGCATATGTTGAGATCGTGGCAGAGTGCGCAAACCCGTGCCAGTAAAAATTTTATTTCCTAACTTTTTTTTTTTCTCCTAAACTATACGGTAAAAGCTGCAAATGTCTTTTTTTTTTCTGTTTTGTTTACATTCCCAGCACCTTAATCTGTGATCTGGAATTTTTACAAAAAAAAAAAAAAAGTTTAAATGCCGTTTTTGAGTGATCATAAAAAAAAAAACCATTTCACACGACCATCACCGTTGTCGCAGCTAGGAAAAGCATCAAACTTCAATTGTAAATAACTCGAATTCCAGACGGTCAAACAATTTCGTTCGTGAGAATTTTATTTGTATATATATTTTTTTTATGATCTTCGTTTCTAGCAAGGTTTGATAAAAAGTTAAAAAAAAAAAAGTCCTCCCGCGTGGTATATACTTTAACCGCTCTCAAGTAAAAAGAGAGAGAGAGAGAGAGAGAGAGAGAGAGAGAGAAAAAAATCGCGCACCAAACAATGACACACTTACATGATTCTCTCCCAGGGAGGCCTGAGAAATATATGACACAGAACTTGAACGAGTATCGTAGGTGGTTCCTTGTAGTCTCTCGCATGTTGCAATTGGCATATACGACAAAAGTGTGCCATCAGATAATACAAGGTGGTTCGATGATGCTCCGGCAGTTCACCTACCAATTGTGCGAGTCTCGTGGCGCACTGCTCGTCGCTACGAAGATCTGAATTTAAAAAACAAAAAAAAAATTTTTTTTTTTTCTACAAACCTCATTACAAACGGGCATCGTGGCGAATTCGTATTTTATTCTGATCGTTAAATCAGCGATTAATGGACTTTTGATCGGGCGCATTTTTGAGAACAGTTCATGCGTCTTGTACAAGGATTAGGCAGGCATTTGTACTCACTCGAGGCATCCAAGAATCTGTCGTACCACTGTACAGGTATCACGGGATCCGGTAATTCGCGAAGAAATTTTTTCAACACGCTCGCTATGCACTGAGGACTGTAGGGATTTAAATCGGCGTTGCACACGTCTGTCGAGAAAAAAAAAATTACATTTATACATTTTTGCATTCAAAGCTTTTGTTTGGGTTTTGTTTTTTGTTTTTTTGTTTTTTTGTTTTTTTTTTGTTTTTTTTTTTTTTTTTGCTTATCTGAATTTCGTCTGGGATTGTGCCCTCCTTTTTCTTTATTCGCGTATCATTTTTGTTTGTTTTGTTTTCTTCTTTATCTTTTTATACGTACGAAACGTAATTTTACGACAGTGAATATTAATAATCGGTATTATCTGGCAAACGAGCGTGAAAGGATCGGTAATACGTCGGATTTATCGTACACACTCACCATGATTGAGCTCTTTGCGAAGCTCGAGCGTCTGCTCGTTGGGTGGACTATTGTGATAGACTTTGTAGAGATCAAGGGCCACATCCATGTATGCTCTTTCCTCAAGTGCCCGCACGCAACGCTCCACGAGAAGCGGAGCCTTTCGCGTCGTGGTGTCGAATTGGGAGCACAGAGCGAGCCCGAAAACTGCACAATTGAGAAACGGAAAGGAAAAAAAAAAAAAAAAACAAAACAAAAACCATTTTCAATCTTCGAGCAATAATTACAAGGGATTGGGCGAAGCTTCTCGCTGAATTAATAGCTAAACGGCGAATAAAGAATTTTCCCTACTGAATTGAAATCTCATAATTTTTTTCAATTACATTTTTGAAAAAAAAAACAAAAATTTTAATGTCAACATTCATCATAAAATAATTGTTGTTTATAGCCATTTTTCGCTAAATCGTTACCGTTTTTTAGAAAAATTTAATAATGCACGAGCAAAATGCATTTATATTTGTAAAATGTTATTCGCGGGGAAAAAATAAATTTTACACGCAATCTGTTCGATCGATCGAAAATTTACGTCAGATCCTTTCTCAATTATTCCACGTACTTTGTTTATTCATAAATCAGCCACGACCTGTCTATCCGTTATGAAAAAAAAAAAAAATTAAAATAAAAAAAAAATGCCTAGGCTTCCTCATTAACACCACCGTCAAACCCGACAATGATTATCGAATCTTTCGATTCATAACTATCGAACAGTATACACATTCCCAACGATTTTTACGTTCCTGAGAATTGAACGAGGTGTGAAATATTGAATCGAACTCTTTCTTGAAAAATCGGCAATTAATCGGAAATCGAAGCGGAAAAAAAACTATCGAATAAAACAAAACGAAAACATTAATTTTTCAAATAATCCCGAGTTCGTATGGTTGGAGAACGAAATTAAAGAGAAAGAAAAAAAAAAAAAAAAAACAAACAAACGAGAGCGTTTGACTGACTCGGACAAGCTGAGAGCATCTGGCAGCGCTACGCGGGTTTCTTTTTTCAACGTTTTTTTTTTTTTTTTTTTTTTTTTTTTAATTATTCTTCATGAGAACGATACGAGTGTCAGTCAAAAAGATACGACCAACGTCGTCAAGTGCACTCGAAAGATGCGTAATTACGCAAGCTTCATCTACGCATCTGCAAACTCGTACAGATGGCAATAAACGAGCCCAAGCTCCAAAGCGTTTCTGCAAGTCGTATATTTTGCTTATTTTTTTTTTTCCCCCCTCCTTAAAGATTTTACAACTCTGCAATCGAGAGATAGAGAGAGGAAGAGAAATAGGAGACACAAAGAGAAAGAGAGAGGGAGAGAGGGTATAAAAACATGGCAAGGAGTATACGTAAAAAAAAAAAAAGGAGTGCCGAAGAGTTTGATGCTAATCGTGGCGGTTTTGCGCGCGAGACCGAAACACACCGACTTCAATTGTTGGCAGTATGAATTACACCACTCATACACGAGCATCGTCGACAGATATATCTGCGGTCAAAGAAGCAATGGAAAGAGAAAAAAAAAGTGTGTGAGAGAGAGAGAGAGAGAGAGAGAGAGAGAGAGAGAGACAAAAAAAATCTAATTTCTATAGACGAGCACACGAGCGACACCCACGGGTCTTGCCATGCCACCAGGGTCATGCAGCCACTCGACTATACCATCGTACCATCGTACCATTCGTCTCTCTCTCTCTCTCTCTCTCTTTTTTGCATAAAATTGCGAGAAACAGAGGGAGACAGAGGGAGAGATGAAGGAAAATAATTTACTGGCTACTTGGCGTCAGTGAATATATAGAATGTGTAAAATATATTCTGCAATTGCTGCTGTTTCACGAGATCATTTCGAGTGTACATATATACGCATGTAACTGGCCGTCTCTGCTTATTATAACGTCTGAACGGGAAGGAAGAGCAGTTTCACATGTATTTACGTATAGGCCAAAAGCAAATCTCATGACTCACTCACACTTTCAATGGTTATTATCATATACGAAAAAAAAAAAAAAACAAACAAACATAACAATATTGTTTGTCAGTCACCTTGACAATTGCGAAAAAAAAAAAATAAAATAAATAAAAAGACCCGCTCACAATCGACTTTTAATGAATTTTATCTCGTTTCTCGTCTCATACGGTAGAATGAATGAATGACCTTATTAACGAGTCAATGACTACTTTGATGGAAAAAATATACATATAATATATTAATAAATATTAGAATCGATCAGTTATTGGCATTGAAACGAAAACAAAAATATTCTGCGACGCTATTTTGGGCTCGAAAATTTCACTCGCTCTTCAGGTTCATTGAGCTCATTGCAAAAGCATGTAATTAACGAATATACCATTTTAATCAATTTCTGCTCGTGCATGACCTTTGACGATTAAAAAAAAAAGGAAAAAAAAAAACACTGAATTTACGAATTTATTCTTGGTGCAATACTTGAGCGACGAAATTCATTCGTCAAGGCTTCGTAGTTCGTACGATAAATTTTTCGGAGGGTTAAAATGGACACGTGCACGGAATTTTTGACTCAAGATTGTGAATAAGCTTGATACGACATTTATAGACTTTCACAGAATTACAAATATACGTATATATATTTGTTTTTTTTTTTTTTTTTTTTAATCCGTAAAACCATTATTTTTCGGATAATTGTTTAATCTAAGATTCTTCGATTCACAAATAAGAGCATTAATTCGTATTACGAAATTCCTCTGACCGGTCATTCGCAGGGTCGTAAAATTCCTACGTGAATTCACTCGGAATACCGATAACTCGAGTAGACATTCAAAGAGAGAAGAAAAAAAAAAAAGAGAGAGAGAGAAAGAGAGAGATAAATTTGCTGTAGCACGAGATAAAGGGTCTCGTTTCTTGACAATCGTTTCGTAAATTAAATTACGAGGGCGAGACGTTAAATGGAGGCGATGAAGAGTCACGATAATGGCGTTGTAGGTGGCGCTGCGACAGGACACAAAAGTCTTTGGATTATCAGGACGAGGAATATACAAGATGCGGGAATGGAGGCCCAACCCAGCTGGATATACACATATCCAACAGTGGTCTGGCGCCAATCGTGTGAATTAACGCTCTCGCGTTATAATGCCATTCTCCTCTCGTTTCTCGCGTCATCGAAAACCCCGGCAACCGCCTGATAATGTTTGGCAAAGCTATTAACCAGCGTGCACTCGCTAACCGGTGAAATTCAAGGAGGTCATTCCCTCAGCAGTATATAACGAAAGTGAATGAAAGAGAGAGAGAGAGAGCTTGCATTAAAGATTTTACGAGTACGGTTGTTAATCGGCGCTAAAAGTTCGATATACTGCTCAAAGTGATGTGAACGAGTCCGAGTGAACAGGGACAACGTTTGGCAAGTTTTACAACCATCCTGAATATATATATATATATATATATATATATATATATTCAGGATGGTTGTAAAACGTGGTTGTAAAACGTATATATATTAGGGCGGTTCAAAAAAGGGCCTTTTTTTTTAGATTTCGCTCTTCTCCGAGATTCTTGTACTTTCGTACTAAAAAATAACTCGGGCGAAAGGGCTGGGCTGAGAAATTTTTTTTTAACTACTGCCTCGACGACGTTGAAATTTTGAAAAAAGGAAACGAAAACGAAACAAAAGTTTTTGTCAAACCTGAGATGCGTGTGATTTTTTTTTCAGTACCAAAAAATGTATATTGAAATTCGTAAAAACTAATTTTAAAATAGATTTTTCGGTACTATAAAAAAAAAATCGCACGCATCTCAGGTTTGACAAAAACTTTTGTTTCGTCATATGAAACATAGCAACAGAAGGATTTAAAGATATCTCAATTTTGAAATTCCCGAAAACAGCCTTTTTTTTTCAAAATTTCAACGTCGCTGAGGCAGTGGTAAACATTTTTTTTTTAGCCCAAC
Organism: Rhorus exstirpatorius; assembly: GCA_963564615.1. Classification (NCBI taxonomy): domain Eukaryota; kingdom Metazoa; phylum Arthropoda; class Insecta; order Hymenoptera; family Ichneumonidae; genus Rhorus; species Rhorus exstirpatorius. The sequence continues at coordinate 10,669,494 of OY751316.1, forward strand.
CCTCTCGCGTGAGCTATTTTTTTAGTGAAAAAGTACAAGAATCTCGGAGAAGAGCGAAATCTAAAAAAAGACCCTTTTATGAACCACCCAAATATATATATATATATATATATATATATATATATATATATATATATACATATAAGGTATTCCAACTGAAAAAACACTCTTTCCATTTTCCCCTGACCCCTGTCAATTGCGCTTATCATTTTTAACAATTGTATACATTCTGACGATAGCTCACTTTTTTTTCTACATACTTTACGCTAATAATTCATTTTTTTACTTGAAAAATTTTATAGATTACTGAAAAAGAAATAAAAAGCATTTTTTTATGAATTCTTTTTCAAAAAATTACTCCAAATTCTGTGTCCCGGAAAAAAACATATTGAGCGATAGTTCAGTGATTTTTGTTTCGATTCTTCAAAAAAGGAAAAAAAAAGAGCATGGTTTACGTGAGAAAATTTTGAAAAATTGTGCTTTTTTTTCAATTTCTACAGTCATGTAAAAAAATCAAGAAAATTTTTGACTTTGGCATACTTATGTACCCTGTCCTCGTTGCAATTTGAGGATTCTCTCTCTCTCTTGTATGTTACGCTTTATGATATAGTTGGCCAGATCTACGAGAGACCGAGGCTCATACTGAAATATCTGCAGCGATTAACTTTCGGAAAGTCATAACTAATTATATTAATCCCAAATCGTATGGCACAATGGGATAAACCGCAAATTATACCATTCCACTCTTAGCCCAGAGAATAGGTCGCTCAGAGGGGGGGTAAATTTGCATTAAATAAAGCAGCATGAGGACCAGTATTATTTGTTAAAGGGATGTATTCTGAGCTTAAATCCAGATTTAAGGGGTTCCCCCGAGTGTCGCTGGCGCCACTGTCGCGAGAAACGCGTTTAATTCGATATCTCGAGAACGGTTCATTTTACACAAAAAAAAAAAAACTATGGAAACCTATTCTCTTCTGAATTAAATTTCCTAACTTTTTTATTCGAAACTTTTTTTTGCAGCATCAATATTTTCCGAGTTATTTCGTTCGAAATGCACAAACTTACCTATTTTCGTCTTTTTTTTTTTCGTCTTTATCTCCCTGACCGTTCACTTTTATTGAATTTTACCGATTATCAAACTTATAGATCATTCAATTATCTACACCTTTTGTCTGAAATTTTTTTTTTATAAGAAAATCGAATTGCCACAGAAGACAATTATTATGTTCAAAGAGGGGGAAAAAAAAAAAAAAAAAAAAAAACGAATTGACGTCGATGAGCAGTTCGAATCGGAATAAAGATTCGATTGTTCATCAAGGTCTCATATAAATACATATTAAACGTGTGCAACACGATCGAAAACGAACCTGACGTGAATCGATTGTGTCGCGTCTCCGGATCAGATGGTCCACAGGTCGTGGGTAAACCCGTCGCCGAGCATGTTCTGTGGGCGACCAGTCCGCAATCTGTTAAAAAATAAAACGAGAAAAAAAAAAAAAAAAGCATCAGATTGACAGAGAATGCAGATAAAACGATCGGTGAAAAAAAAAAAAAAAAAAAAAAAAAAAAAAAAAAAAAGAGTTCCGTGAACAAAAAATCAAAGTCGCAGTAAAGTCCCAATGAATTATCGGCTGGGCAAATTGTCCATTGAATCACGAATGGAAATTTTTCTTCAACGTAGTTATTACATAGTGGGGCAAAAAAAAATTATATTGATATTCACACGCATAGCTTGAGTACAAAAAAAAATGCACCAGGAACATCGAATGGTAATCAATCTTGAGAATATTCCTCTAATTTAAAAAAAAAAAAAAAAAAAAAAAAAAAAAAAACAAAGAAGACTTCAAGCAAGAAATTTCCACATTCATTTGCAGGTCAAAACCGGAAATCAGAGAAGACTTTCGAATGGGATGCAAGATTTGTGGAAAAAAAAAATTTAATAAAGAGAGAGAATGAAGAGATCGTGTTGCGTGAGAAAATTTCAAGATTTCTTGATTCTTCGCTGAACAAATTTTCTCACCAAGTTCGTGAACAATCGAATGAAATTTTAATGTCTCTCACGATCGTTCGAATCTTCCCCTTTTCTCAGGCTTATGACTTTTTTTTTTTTTTTTTTTTTTTTTTTTTTTTTTTTTTGGCAATATAATTCATACCTTGACATAGAAATCCTTGGTGCAGCAGGCCCCTGAGATATTTGTGGCACTTGTCGCATCTCTCCAATACGCTGAAGCTGTGGGGCACGAGATTGTGCGTGTTGACGATTGGCGGGGTGTTGGCCGCGACACCGGGCGCGAGGCAGGCATTGCCGACCGCGATGGAGTTGCTCGTACTGCTTGTCGAGCCAACGCCGCAACCGATTGTCGTTGAATTCGCGATATCATCGGCGATCACCGTGTTCAATGATTTTATGCTGGTCGCGTCGGTACCGGGTAACGTTGCCGATGACGACGAATTGCAGAGCTCCTCGATGCAAACCAATATATTCTTCTGATGAAACTCATCCTTTATTCCCATATTCTGTGTTGCAAAGATGATAAAAAAAAAAAAGAAAAAAAAAAGTCAACACACTGCTCGTGGTAGAAAGTTGTAATGAAAAAAAGAAGAAAAAAAAAATCAAATATTGAGCGACGAATGATTCGTCGTGAGAAATTAATTTCTGGCTTCTTTATAAATATGTAAATTTTTCTCATGTACCACTCGTGGAAAACAAACATTTGTGAAAAACAAAAGAAAAAAAATCATGCTAATTAGAAATATACACGTTGCTTCCTAATTATTTTATCTCGCTCGCAAAGAATCTCTCTATGAGCGAGCGGGTTTTCCCAAATTTGACTTCCTCATAGAAGAAGCTTTCTGAGCGAGATAAAAAAAAATGAGAAAACAATGTGCAAGTTTATAATTTGCACGCTTTCTTCGGAATTCGATTTCCGCCACAATACAATAACGAACAAAATTTTTGAAATGACATTTCATACAATGAGGATAATTTTTTTTGACAATTTTAAAATTTTCTACACTCTGGAACCGCTCAATCGATTATTGGCAAATTTAATACCAACCGTGATTGTGGCTAAAAGTCCGTTTGTGCAAAAAAAAACTTTTGGCTCATCAGGCAAAAATTTAGGGGAATTAGAGCTATTAGAGATTTTTTTTTAATTAAAATTTTAAAAAATTCAACTTCAGAAGCGATTTTTATCAATCTTAGTGGTCACGCATCCTTGTCTTGTAACCTTTCCATGATTCCAAATTTTTGGATCGATAGCCAAAAATTTGCGGAATTTACAACTGATAGAGATTTTTTTGTTGTTGCAAAAATTCAACATTTTCTTGAAATTTAAACCCTTTGAGCGATTCTTCCTGAATTTGAAACCAACCACGCTCGTGACTAAGTCTATTTGTGTGAAAAAAAGTTTGCTCGGTAGCCGCAAAATTACGAAAGAGCACCCACAGACATTTTTTTAAAAATTCAAAATTCACGCGATATCAACAATTTCAAAGCGATTTAAGCGGTTGCATGGTCGACCTGTGTACAACCAAGTTTCAGCTTGATTGCTCGAGTAGTACTCCGGATAAACGGATTTGAATTTTTCGAGGCCGGAACGAGAACGTACACACACGCGCGTGTCCGGACATTTTTCTAAACATGATTTCTCGATGTTTTTGGACATTTTGAAGATACCGGCATATAAAAGTATCGAAATTTGGTTTTTAATTAAAACAAAACTCCCTCCACGAGAAGTAAAAATAAATCATCTTGAATAAAACTGTTGCTTTCTTCTTTTTTCTTTTCTTTTTTTTTTTTTTTTTTTACATATGACAAATTTTTGCGTGTTTCATAGAGTTTTAAAAAATTTTCAAGATGAGCCCAAGTCGTGCAATCTTTGGGGCTATCGCGCCAAAACAAATAAACACAAGGACGAAGAGGAAGAGAACGATCGTTCGGGCATATATTATAATTATTTATATATAAAACAGGATACCAGTCGTAGCAACGAGGCAAATAATGAGAAGTTCCATGAGTCGTTCGACAGACAGAAAGAAAGAAAGAGAGAGAGAGAGAGAGAGAGAGAGAGAGAGAGAGAGAGAGAGAGAGGGGAGAAGGAGCCTAAGAAACGAGCTGGTCCCCGTGAAAATAATGATCCTTCGGCGTTATCACGCGTGAAAAACAAGCGAGGGAGGAAAAGGAGATACGCGGATGGGAGGAAGAGGGAACGAAGGAGACACGAGAAGAACAATTTACGAGTCGATTAGTATGGTAATCGAGATTTACGCCTGAAAACAGCCTTGGCGCCTTGTGTATTTTTACCTCGCACGAGACTCTTTTCTCGTCATTGCTGACTTCCCTTGACTTAAAACACTACACTGACGAAGGCAGTATATAATATACAACCAATGAAGATTTAAAAAAAAAAACCCCAAAAAACAAAAGTTCGATTGGTCGATCAAATTTCGGTTTTTTTTTTGTTTGTTCTTTTTTAACCCTAGTAAGTCTCCAATAGCGATGAGTATCGTTTTGGAGGAAGGCGAAAAAGGATTGGAATATGAATGGCTGATGGAAAAATCGATCGTCGATTGTTCGTAAGAAGAAAAAAAATCTCATATTTCCTTCATCGAATGTTTCATTTCTTCTGGATTTAAACAATAGTATACCTACGACAAGTTGTGAAATTTAATGGTGAAGAATCAGGAGTATGAATGAATTTTTTTTTTTTTTCAATCATTGGGGCGCATAATGTAAAAGTAAAAGAGTAGGTAAGTAAAAATAATGAGGACGTATTTGTTTATTTTTCGTTAAAAATGACAGATGCACACCTGTTATAGGCAATTTAATTTCACGTATTTTGATATATATAGATATAGAGTAACACGTGTGACGTCATAATGTTATATTTTTCAATTTGTTATATTAACGGCAATTTTTATTCAAATAAAAAAAAAATAAAAAATACGTACTAAATGTTTTTTTCCTAAACTACCGGATTTTGAAATAAAAAAAAATTTCATTTGTACTCCCAATTGAGAAACACGAGAGAAAAAGGAAATAAAGGGAGGCTTTAAGGGGACACGACATTATTGTCGACAGGCTGAAAAATTCAACAAGCCGACGAAGTCAATTTTCAGACGAAAACAAATAGTGAAACAACTGAAATTTAGACGAACCATGAGCTTCTCTTGATCCAGATGGGGCAAATCGCTGCCCTTGATATCCTTTGACTTGAATACATCTGCATAGCGGTATAGATTTAGGGCCGACATCCATTCGACCACGTTCAGGGATGTCCACTCACTGACAGGCTGTAAGAGAGAGAGAGAGAGAGAGAAAAAAAACAAACAAACGAATGATCAGTATAACGAAAAAAACAAAAAAACGAAGAAAATTCAATTGTTTCACTCTCTTATTATTTAAGGGTGTACCCTCGGTAAATCAATTAACAAACAGAAAATTACGAAAATTTGCAGTTATGTCAAAACCTTTCCAAAAATTACTCAGTTAAATTTTTGTAATCTTTGGTTGACTTTGAAAGAAGATATTAATAATTTCATTTCGAAGCTCTTAACATGGGGTCTTATGGGAATCTGTGATTTTGACGCACATTATCATTTATCAAATTGGAATTAACAAACAGATTTTGATAAAATTTGAAGGAGATATAAACGAATATCCCATGAACATTTTTCTCTTTCCAAAACATGTAAAGCTTGCTTGTGTTAGGAGAAATAACTAAAAAAAAAGACAAGATTTTCGAACAATTCACAAACGTGACAACACGTCAGCTGTCAATTGCCACATTTTTAAAGTCGTCGTTTAGGTTAGAAACATTTCTTTTCCCGTAAACACTGGGAATCGATTTGCCCACTTTACTTTTTCGCACTCGATTATCATAAATTTTTTTGGAAATTTTTTTTCTTCTCCAATAATAGCTGTTTTCGTTCGTTTTTCAAATTAATAATACACACAGAAACCGCTCGCTGGCTGCTTCGGGGTCCTGTATATAAGTATTATACTTGTACGTGAGCACGTACGCTAAAGCAAGGGATGCGATGTTGCCAAATTATATACTACGTTACTCAAGTAGAAGGTTAAAATTCTCTGACTTACGTCGTACCGAGGGTACTTCCTTAAGATGATTTATTTGCCTACTGAAAAATCATTGAACGATTCTTTTTATGTTATCCTTCTATCTGTTCGACTCTTTAGTTTTTTTTTTTTTTTTTTTTTTTTTTTTCGGATTATTTTCTCCCACTGTCGAAACAAAAATGAATTATTTTCAACGAGAATCCAAACCCTGCGTGAATGCATGATTTATTTTCCAATTCGAACGTGAACGTTGCCGAGCAATCATTGATGGGAGCCATCTGGAATTGAACTGAGGTTGGAGGAGTGAAAAAAAGAAGAAGAAAAAAAAAGAAAATAATCGATCCACGAAGGAAAATTCGGCATTGATACAAGCCAGACACAATTGGCGAGAATGTGAAGGAGAATAAACGTATGCGAGGGAGAGAGAAAGAAAAGCGCGAAGAAAAAGGCGGAAAGATAAATTTAAAGAAAAATAAAAGGAAGAAAAAAAAGCGAGTATGAGAGTTGGAGAACGCGCAAACGAGACGAGTCGAGGGAAAGATATTTTCGGCGATAAACGCTATTTTCGAGACGCGAATACAAATTCCGGAGAGCCACCGCAAGCGAACTAATCGGGTGCTTAAGCCTATATATATATGTGACCTGTAGAACATGTGGATGCACATATATATTATATATATATATATATATATGTAAATATATAAAGTGCACTATGCATTGCTTATACGTACGATACTGTAGTGTACTATACCGTGCTATAATGCTATAGAATAATCAATGATATATTCTCCATTACTATAAATATAATAACAATAAATTACTATAAAAGAATATATCGAGCCAATCGCGATTTTTTTCACGAACCTATAAGCTGATATCGTGCTTATCATTAATACACACACGCACATAGACATGAGGCATTCTCATCGAAATCAATAGGCCTATGACCCTCGCCATTTTTTATTTTCTTTTTTTATTATTACGTTCTAGCTGAACATAAAAAAAAGCACTCGAGATTAATTGACTGTTTTTTTTTTTCCGAAAACTTCTTCTGTACATCTTGAATCATAAGACTGTTGAAAGTTATCAATTACTCGAAAAATTATAATTTTTTATACTCCTTCGAGGATGGGCTTGATTTCAGTATAGATGATACAAAAGTTTGAGATATTTTCTCATTTTTTATTCTCGAAATTTCCGCTATTTTGACGTTAAAAAGACAAAAATTCACAAGGAAAAAGAATGGCGAATATAAGTACTGGGCTGTTGTTGAAGTAAACAGTTATGAAGACTTTCTTACGTATGAAAAATATCAATATCGAACAATGAGAAATGTTCTAGGAGGCTTCAGGGATCACATGATTTTAATTTCAAAGTCCTTAAGGATTTCGCCGGTATGAAGTAATTATTTTTTTTTTCACCGTAAATAACAAAAAAAAAAAAACATCGAAAAAACGAGGAAAACAAAAATTAATCTCTCCCTTAGTGTCGCATTTATCGGGAGCATCTTGAAACGAATCTCGAAAATTTTGTTTTATAATCGATAATCTACGATGATGATATCACGAAATTCGATAACGCTTGATCGTGGTTTTTGGAGCCTTTTGTTGGCAACGACCAAGGGCAATTTGTAAAAAAATCTGAGAATTTTTTCGTACTGACTAAGAAGAAATAAATAATATATATATATTGTATATATGACATCTCATATAATGTATATGCGTAAAAGTTTGATTTTTTTTTTTTTATTAATTTTCAAACAATTTTTTTCTACCACTGCGGACGTTGATAAATCTATTACGTGGGTGCAAACTAGACAAGCGTACTTCTCGTGCCGCCTGTCTCGAGGGCACGACGTCTGCCGAAGAGCATAGATGCAAGGCAACCGCGGCCAGAACAGAGATTAGATATTGCGCTCGAGGATGAAAAATATGGCGCAGAGAAGAAAAGTGAAGAGAGAGATCGGAGAAGAGCGAGTAGTAGACTTGCAGCAGAGTATTACTCGTATCAGAGGCCTGTCACGTCATTTTATAGTCCTCGTGAATCTCCCTTGCCTACTCCTTTTCACCTAACCCGACACACGCAACGACGACCGAACAATCATCAGGAGACAAGAAGATTCATAGAAAATTAAATTACTATAAAAAGATGAGAGAGAAAACTGTAAAAATTCATTCGACGATTTTATCATCTCTATCCCTCGTTTAAATATTTTTTTAATGAGTAACAGCAAAAAGATGTCTATCAATGTTTATTACACCATTGCAAAATAATCAAATTTCGAAAAATTAATTATTAGATCGATAATGAGGTAAACTATGAAAAATCCGGTTTTACCGCGATATATCGAAAACCGCTAGAAATATAAATTTGAAATTTTATACATGAGTTGTAAAACACTGTCACGCATTAATTATACTTAAAGGCTGATTGAAAAAAAAAAAACAATTGTCTTAGAGTATTATAACAACAAATAACTCGATTTTTCTATTTTTTGGGCGCTATTTTTTTTTTAACTTTGTTTCTATTTTCGATTTTTCAGGTATAATCTGCTATAGAAGGACGCACAACAAAGGGAAATATTCCCCGGTCAGCCTCATATATTGATCCTCACAGTGATTATTTATTATAGATATATATATAGTACCTTCTCTCCGAGACGCGTATTATCGAATTTACGATGATAAGGTAGTCTAGCGAAGTAAAGCTCTTTAATCTATCGTCCTGATTCAGATTTGGTGAATTGCCAGAAGTTTTGGCGAAGCAGCCTTTCTGTATGCTTGCGAGTCTCGTCGAAATTTCACTCTTTCGCTCTTTATCTTTTTCCATTTTTTTTTTTTTTCCCCCAAAAACGACCGAAATGAAAAGTGCCAGCAGAAGGCTCAAGACGAACGAGGAAATGGATTAAATCGCGTGGGTGTCCTATGGATTTTGTGGTGGCGAAGAAACTTGCTGGTTCACGAAATAAAACGATGAAAAATGAAAGAAGACTAAATATATCAATGTATCAATAAATTCCTCGTCATTGTTATAATTATTTTTTCCCCCTTTTCTTTTACAGCTACGACGATTAATCTGGTTGATTATCTTAATTTCTCAACTTCTTACGATCTTATGAAAAACGAACGTGTCCTGACGACTTATACACAAATCGCGAGATATATAATCATCTCACGAGTCGTCATCTCGTCTTGTTACGATAATCGTCGTGACGACACACTCGCACGAGAAGATAAAAGAGAAAGAGAGCCACAATTTTGCGTCTCCGATTCATCGAGCATCGGACATTTCATTCTCTTACTCTCCGCGTATGAACTGCTCCGAAATGTCACCAGGGAAAATTAGCCTTATCTCTCTTTGCCCCAATCACTCTCGTAGGTCGCATATATGCGAAGGCATATTTTTATCGGACGTTTTTTTTTTTTCTTCTTCGTCTTCTTCGTTGCTTCCTTCTAGCTATTCTCCGATCTATCTCTTTGCATCTGTATTATTTTTTTTTCTCTCTCGAGGTCGGCTCGAGTTTCGCGCATCTTGGAGTTTGCGATAACTTTCCTGACGCTATACATATGACGCATATGTTCGATCGCGTCGACCAAGCTCATCTTATTACGAAGGTTTTGCGACCACGAAACTCGCGGATAATCGGCAAAGTATCGAGGTTATGTGCATTCCAAATGATCGGTTAATTAAAGTTGGAGAATAAAATTTTTATTATTAAATGAAATTATAATCCGATTAAAGAGAAGAATAGTTGATCGACGTATAGTCAAATATTAGGAAAGTCAAGGGGGATAAAGCCTTCGAAGAAATATTGCGGGAATTAGGGTGTAACGAGAATAGATCGAGAGAAAGGGACAGGATGATTAAAGGATATATTATGTGCACACAAACGCATCAACGAAGACTATCCTCATTTTTTTTCTTTCCATCTTTCTCACTCTCTCTTATACCCTCTAATTAGTTAATGGCTTTACATTGATGCTGGACTTTCCGAGAAAAAATCTCATCAGCGTTTCTGTTTCTCTCTCTCTCTCTCTCTCTCTCTCTCTCTCTCTCTCTCTCTCTCTCTCTCTCTCTCTCTCTCTCTCTCTCTCTCTCTCTCTCTCTCTCTCTCTCTCTCGACTCGTACCAGGAAAAATCGTACACACGGTCCGTTGTAGATTCTCGGCAACGGCAGTGCGAAAGATAATCGCAGTAACGGATCAGTGGCCTCAGTAGATGAGACATTAAGGCGTTACACTCGGAAAAATCAAGTCTCAAGGATTCACCAATTGTAGACACAAAGTTTTTATGCAAGTAGAATAAATTAACAATGAACAGAACTCAGAACAGTAGCTTATAGCTCTTGGCAATTGTCCAAAAGAAACATTTTTACGTAAATTTGTTTTCAATTGTCCGTAAAATTTGTTCGTTGTTATGCATATTTTCCTATTTAATGCCTCGTTTTAAAACCACATCGTGCCATGGGAATCGTAAAATATAATTCCGTATATTACCGGAAGTTTTGCAACGAAAAACGAGATTACAGTGGAATAAATTCTGAAGTTTCCAACAAGTCAAAGAAATATTAAGGTAGCCGAAAGTATAATGAAGATATTCACTGGCAGAGTGTGAAAAATTACGAAAAATTTAGTTGACTCACCAGCCATTCAAAGGAACTTGTCAAAAATTTTAATTGTCATTAGCGGTGTCCCAGAAAGTTATTCATAATAATAGGAAGCTGATTTTTCAGTCAATAGTATAATTATAAGATTCAACTTTTACCTAAAATATTTTTCTCTAACGTCAATATTCATTGCAATAAAAGCGAAAAACACTTGAAAAATCGATTTTTCATCGATTTGACCTTGAAAATTAAATTTACGGGTATTTTGAAGGTCATATTCGTTTTCAGCGCGTCAAAATACATAGGTATACCAAATTTGAGATCAATCGGAGGTATCGGCTAAACGGAAGTTTATCCCTTTTATTTAAAAAAAAAAACAGTGAAATAATAAAATATCACGTTATAACTCTATTTTAATGACATTTTAAAATTATATTTCCAATTCGTAACCATACATTGCATAATGGGGGTACAATAGTGTTGTTTTATTATTTCTTTAACTTTGCATTGACTAGCGATTACTAGAAGAACCTCATGAAGGCTCGCTCTGTGTCTCATTGAATGACCATGGTTGTTACGCATTATTGACTCAGAAATTCCCTGACTTTTTCAGGTTTTCCACACAGTTTTTGCAAATATTCCAGGGAGATTAGGGTCAAATAAAAAAATGTTGAATATTAAAATAAAAAATAAAAAAAAAAAACTGAAATACAAAATTTTATTTAAGCACTGTAAAGTAAAAAAATAAATACATTAAAAGCAAATACCGAACCTGTTCTTTATTATAAACGAAAATTTTTATGTCGATGCCAATAAATGAAAAATAAATGTCAACACTTATCTACAATAATAATAGTGTAGTTGTGTATCGACAAATCGAATGCAGAAGTGTAGCTTTAGAGCTTTGGAGTAAATTAGTTTTTAGTTTTTGAAATTTTCATTGTTCGGCACTGACGTAACTTTTGTTGTATATAATAAAGAATAATATGAATATTAAAAATATACAAAAATATTTATTTTTATACTTTTCAGTTTTTTTTTGTTTGTTTTTCTTTCAAGTTGGTTTCATTTTTCGTAATTCTGGCAAAAAGTAAATTCTGGAAAAATCCCAGAGAATTTTCTAAATTCCCTGACTTTTCCCTGATTATTCCAGGAGGAAAGAAATTCCCAGAGTTTTCCCGGTTTTTCATATGCGTAACAACCATGATGACGATACGCCGCGATTTCGTTGAGTAACTCATTGAATAGACACAAATAGATTAACAAAAAAAACCTTGAATTATTTCCAATCATCTTCGCTCTTTCGCAAAAAAATCGACGGGCAAGCTGATATTAATGATTTTCAGGATGTGCGAATGCATTGATGGGTATCGACGAAAACGAGAGAAGAGGGCGAGAGAGAAAGAGTCTCCCAAGAGTCGCGGAAGAAGCTGATGTGAAACCGGTACGTACGGCTCTCTCTCTCTCTCTCCGCAACAACGTTCATGTGCACATACTTTGGCCTTGCTCTCTCGCTCTCCTTTGCCTCTGAATCTCGCTTAAACTACGTGACATTAAGCCACGTGCGGGCGCGATCTCGAATTCTCTTTAAATTCTCATCTGTATGTAAAGCCCGCAGCCGCGAAGTGTCCCGCGAGTCTAAAAATGATTTCTCGTTTTTCTTTCTCCTTTTCACTTCGGCTGTATGATTTCTTTTTCTCCGTCGTATAATAAATGTATTTGTTCATGGCGACTATGGTCTCAAAAGTGCTTTTACTCTGAGCAATGAGGCTGACAGGTTTTGAGCGCAATTAGATACATAAAGTCATATATTTAGTGGTATTCTCTCTCTCTCTCTCTCTCTCTCTCTCTCTCTCTCTCTATCTCTTTCTCTCTCACTCTCTTCCTGCCCACCGCAAATTATACTTCATTTAGCTAATTTCTGATTGAATCCTTTAATCTGATTCAAGTAATATGTGCAATTGGATTTAAAAAATCATATTCTTTCGCTACGCATGCTTGCATCTTAAGCTGTAAGTTATCGTAACTCGCTGTGTGTAGCAATATTTTTGCCCCTGAGTTTAAAAGTGCATATCAATAAATCTATCAATCAAAGTCTCTCTCTCTCTCTCTCTCTCTCTCTCTCTCTTTCTATCTGTGGTTACGAAAAAAAAAAACCTGTTTGCCGATTTTCCTATCTCAAAACCATCGAATCCATAGGCACCGAGACTTTTGGCAGAAAAAAATCGTCATCAATGCGATCATTAATGCGTCGAACACGTTTACTATACAGGATGTTTATATCGCGCTAAATACGCAACTGACTTTACGCACGCTATGAATACCATATCGGCACGCGTCAAAGAGGGAGGGCAGACACTTTGCTACTCGTACTACCAGTTTTCTTCGACACCAATGGTACAACCGGTCATATAAGAGAGAGAGGGGGGGGGGAGAGAAAAACTAGAACATAACACAGTTAAATAATTGCTTCGACGTTAAGCTAAACGATAGTTAGCACCCCGCCTACGCATCGAATAATTAAAAGCTAGCGCTTAATCGGTTTGTCTTATAGTCGATTTGCGTTATTTTTACATATCTCGTATGGGTTCAGGTGTAAAATTGCGGGTAAAAAGTGTACACCGAGGGAAGGAACGGAGATCCGCATAAAAATAAGCATTACGATTGTGAAGTTAAAAAATAAATTTGTCATCGTAATAATTGAATTGAAGAAAATAATTTTTTAGTCAACTCGTAATTTAAAGTTACGAATTTATTATGGAATTTAATCAGTTACAAGCTGATACGATGTACTCATCGTTGATTGTGGATTATAAATTGCAAAGACAAATTGTAAAGTAACGATTTCGGGGCTTCTCAGTATATCGAGATTTTGACCGGAAACGGCGGTGCTTGGTTATATTTTTTTTTATAATTGTACATCCACAAATAGTACATCATTATTATTATTATTATTTATTGGTGGCTTGAGAGCGACAAAATCGGGGCTCTCGGTATTAAGAGTGGCAATATCGAGGCTCTCCTATCTCAATTGACAGATCTATATTATACAGTTCTCGCGATGAAGCGTGACGAAAACGGGATTCTGGGTAGCGACAACGAGAAAAAAAAAAGTCGGGTTTTTGATATTGCGAAAACGAGCTTGTACGTGCTCGATATTGAGAGGTAATGAAATTGGTATAAACGGTGTCCGTTTCAATGGAATTGAAGTTATCGCGATCGAGAGTGACGAAAACAGGGGGTCTCGATATATCGAGAGCAAAATACACGGCTGATAATGTCGCGATTGAAAATTAAAATTTTTATACGATAATCAAAGTTTCGCGATGAAAAAATTATCCCAAGTGTCGATTGAAAATTGCATCACATGTGATTTTTGATCAAATATACTATCCGATTGCTCATAAAATTCATGATTTGTAATTACATATCTGTAATTTCAAGTAAAAATTAATGATTTGGCAATGACATGTCTGTTATTTCGAGGATGCAATTATACGAGAGGACAACTCATTACTGTCCAATTCGCTGCAAAGGTGGAAACTTTTTTCTTGCCAATTTGCGAAAGAACGTCAAACGCGAGATGCAGATCTCGTAAAATATATGGATAACGATTACTGGAATATTGAAAGAAAAACGAAAAAAAAAAAAAAATGTTAATTAAAATCTGCTGGTCGAATGCTACGCAGTACAAACGTGGACTGTCATTGGTGCATGTGTATATATGTAATATACGGTGAAAGGTTCGACATAATAGGGAACGGGGGAGATCAGACCACACTTTGACCAAACCAATGAGCAGTGGCAACGGAGAGCCACCTTTCGCTTTGCCTCTTTCGCCTATGCAGGCTCCCCCCGCAGGCCTCACCAAACCCCACGGATCTCAATTTTATTTCGTAACTATACGCTATTATATACTTTGGCGAGGAATTTTCTGGCTCGACGCACCGTACCAGCCTATCCTCACATTTTTTTGCATTATATTTGCGGTATATTTCGTGTCACTTGGTTGAAAAGCAAACCGGAAGTACAGATTTGCCACTTGTAAAGTGCCTCTGATGAGAGAAGCGTCACGGTAATTGAGAGAAAATAATTGTATACGATTACTATCGAGAACAAATGAAAAATCTATAACTCGTATTGGCGATATGTTCATATAATTTTCTTGCTTAGGTAATTGCTTATTGCGCGATACTACGAATTATGTATATGGACTGCATGAAACGCTGGAGTGATAATATCCTGGCTGAGAATAATTATCCGATAGAGGAGTAAATGTGCATTGAACGGTATGTATGTACTACATCGAGTTTGATTACATTGAAAATATTTGTCACCGAAGAGACGTGTGTAGCCACCTCTCTCTCTCCCTTGCATGTATATATATATATTGTATATATATATATATATATATATATATATATATATATATATACATGACGTCTACAATTTGCAGACTTCGAAAGTTTGGCAAAACAGTTCATCGTACCTGAGCATCACCGTACGAGTTTACGCCAGACATATATATGGGGCATTCCAAGTCAAATCACGTGTTCATCGGCCTGACCTCCTCGGATTCAGTTGACGATTTTTTTTTGGGCATATTTTGGTTAAAAAAAAAGGTCATTTTTTCAGATTTTTATCACTTGTTTTACCCCATAAAATAATTTTTTTTTCCCATAACTTTTGAGTAAAAATAAATTAGGCCCAGGTTTAAAATTCTGAAAAATTTTGCATAGAATCTAGGAATAAAAAAAAAAGTATCTTTATCCCAGTTACAGAGTGGGCCGACGATAATTTATATATTTTTTTTTTAATTAGAGAAAAAAAAATATTTTCAAAATTTTAAAAAATTAAAAACGTCAATGGTATATTATTGTAGAAAAAAAAAGAAAAATAAAATGTCTCTTGGTAAAAATTTTTTTTTTCACATATTTTGATCGTGAAACGCTGAAAATTCGCACAATAATTTTATTTTATTTTAATTATTGAGTAAAAATAAATTAGACCCAGGTTTAAAATTATGAAACTTTTTCCATAGAATCTAGGAATAAAAAAAAGTATTTTGATCGCAGGTAGAAAGTGGGCCGACAGTAATTTCTATTTTTTTTTAATTTGGAAAGTAATTGTTTTTCTTTAATTTAAAAAAAAATATAAATTATTGTCGGCCCACTCTCTAACTGCGATAAAAATACTTTTTTTTTATTCCTAGATTCTATGGAAAAATTTTCAAAATTTTAAACCTGGGCCTAATTTATTTTTACTCGAAAGTTATGAAAAAAAAAATTATATTATGGGGTGAAACAAGTGATAAAAATCTGAAAAAAAAACCTTTTTTTTAACCAAAATATGCCCAAAAAAAATTCGTCAACTGAATCCGAGGAGGTCAGGCCGATGACCACGTGGTTTGACTTTGAATGCCCCATATATATATATATATATGGAGAGGGAGAGAGAGAGAGCTTCCGGGCCAAATTAACAAAACCGTGACCCTCGCCCTCGGGGATATGGTGGGCAATTTTTTATATTTGTGTTACAAGCCTCGCAGGCATGCAGTTTCGTTTCAAGATTTTTTGTGAGTTGCCATTTAATAATTAAAAAAAAAAAAAAAACTGAGACAAAAGACTAGCCATTTCCTAAAGATCTGATTAACCCCACAAAAAGTCTCCGTCAGATATAAAAATTTTGAAGTCACATTCACGAGTATGCCCTGGGGCTTCTTTTTTTAACTTCTTTTTTTTTTTTTTACATTTTTTTCGGTCAGAAAATGTTTTGAAAAATTCGAAACGTATGCCTGCCCCATTCCGGGAAGTGGTTTTAAAATTTTGTTACACGACAGAGGAATTTTGAGTATTTTTTTTTCGAAAATTACGATTAAGATAATCGAGAGGCCATTGCAAGTTTGGAAATTGCGCATTACTTCTTCATTGTTTTACTTCTCCGAATGCTCCTCAACGAGAGACTGCGTTTTTATTTATCATCACTGTATACGACTTTATCATAAAGGAAAGCTTTGAGAACAAGATAAAATAATAATGAGGAAGCGATGAGCGAAGTTCTAATTTTTAACATATTTTTTTTTTTTATAATTTTTTACTGATTACGATTCGAATGAATCGAAGAACCCACAGATCGCGAAATTTCATAACTCTCCATCACGATTCCGGAAAATTAACTAAAGCTCCGACTTTAGTAAATTTTCCGGAAACAAGCGGCATTTTTTAAAGAATTAAAATTTTCCAAAAATTGAAAATTCCATAAAATCTGAACCATTCTACCGGCTCTCGTTAAGTTCGAAACCAATCATTCTCTAATGATTTTCTATCTGTGTGAAAAAAAAAAACTTTGTAGAATGCTTGGCTCAAAATATACAAAAGTTGGAGCATCACAAATTTTTTTTTTAATTCAACACCAAACCAGTCCTAGTAGCTTAGCCTATGTATCTCGATAATACGCGAAAGATATAGCACGATAGCCAAAAATGTACGGAAGTTCGGTGAAACCGTAGAACAATTTTAAATAAACATTCGATAAAATCGAAATTACTGTATAAGTTTGAGAAAAGTAATGTAAAACAATGAGGACTCACTGCTCTAATTATGTTCACAAATTTCAGCTTGACGGTTCGAGAATAATTTTCAATTTATAACGATTGTAATTTTTTTTTTTCTAAAAAGTTATCTTTCGAATATTTTTCAAATTTTCCGTACACCGGCATAGCTCGGAAAAAAGATAATTTCGTGGGAACAGAACTTTCTATCACAAAGCAAAATTGTGGCCACAGAGGATGAGGCTGATCGACCTGTCGAGCCGATTTCGACGAAATACATTTTTTGCTTTTTTTTTTTTCAATGATACGTGACAGTCTGTGCCATATAAGAATTTGCATTAAAAATAGCTCGAAAGATTCGATTGTTTTTTAATTCGAGAGTTTTCTTTTCGCACCGATGCACTCAAACGAAGTGTAACGATAAGATTAGTTGAGATTATTTAACATTGAGTTTATGGAAATGAAGCTAAATGTATGACGCATATTTTTTTTATTACAAACGCATATATTTTCAGGTTTATTGCTGACATACGGATCACTTTAAACCTTTAAACCTTTAAACTCAACCCTTGCATTTGATTTCATACAAAGTTTCGATCAAACACACTTCAATTCATGTTTTTTTATTGTTCCTTTGATCGAAACCGTTATTTGTTCCGAAAATCGATTTTTCATTGCATGGAAAATAAGAAATAAAAATAAAACCAATCGTTTTCCCAGCTTACTGGGGGACCCTATTTTTTTTTCTGTTCCCGAGATCATAAACGAATGTATCACGAAACGAGTTATCTCGGGTGACCTCGTATTGAATACTCAAAGCTCCGCTCTGGGTGTCTCGATCAACGCTCCATTCGTATTCGCGATTGGAAATTGTAAAACTCGCAGCTGCGCAAAAACGTTATCCGCCTTGGCAATAAATTTATAGTAGCGGGCAATGTATGATACATAATTTACACAATTTCGAAGTGCTCGAAACTCTCGGCTAAAAGATTCAAAAAGTTTTGTGATTTTAAGAGCATGCGATTTTGAGTCACTATAGCTGTGTCTCCAACATATTCAGTGATTTCAAAACAATGTAAAATGCATAAAAGATCGTACGAACTTTTGGGACAAATTCCGAGTAATAAAAAAAAAACCCCCCACTCTCAGTTACCAATACTTTGTGCTCGTAAAATAAATCAAATAAATAAAAATACTAAGGGCCCGGAGCAGCAGCATCACTGGAATATCTCGCAGATCTTTTCAATAATTAAAATTTCATATTTCACATCCCCGGGCAAAAATTCAAGCCCAAAATTACGAATAAGTAATCTGGAAATAGAAAAAAAAAAAAAAAAAAAACATGCGGAGAGAATGGAAAACTCACCGTTTCCTTGTCGAAGACCTGACACGGCAGTGCGTGTCCCTTGGACGTCCATTGGCACAGATGCTGTCCGCTGTAGTCGGCGCAAACGTGATGAAAACAGGCGTGACACTCTGCGGGACATAGAGATCCGCACATACAGCAACATAAGCTTGACGCGCAAGACGTCGTTGTTTTACCAACGAACGATAATTCAATGCCATTCAACGACGATGAAACGCCATTCTGACTCTTATTGAATCCGCCATTTACATTACGCGTGATCTCGGTAGCTGTTTTAACATTAATTACGTTATCCTGATTACGATCGACGATTGTCAGCCCCGAGGCATTGTCGATCGTTGATCTATCATTGTTTGGGCTTAAATCGCTATTGTTTAACGGTACACCTGAGATACGTGAGATTTGTTGCTGATGATTATTTGCGCACCAGCACATATGACGATGAAAGGACAATGGCCGGGCGCAAGAAACGACAACGGGATAAGGATTTGTGCTCGTCGTGGCGGGATCGAAACTTTCAATATCACGATTATCGATATAATTCGTTATGCGAGAATCGTTGCTTATGCTACCGAGAGGACTGGCGTGACGGGAATTTTCGTGGCCGAGATTTGTCCCGAGATTGTGCCGAAAGGGATTATCGCTTGCAAGAGCATTGAGAAGCAGCAGGCCGCTACCAGCCTCGTGAATCTTGGCCGTTGTCGCGGATGCTTGTTTCGTCGTCGAAACGCTGCTATTGCTAGTTGCGCTTATCGTCGTGCTGGACGTTGATGAATTGCTCGAACTCGACGTTATCAGGGATTGAAGGAAATTCTGGGAATTTACTTGTCCCCTGTGTCTTTGGGCAGTTTGATGATTCTGCTGCTGCTGCTGGGAGCAACTACCGTTTGATACGGTCGTTGTTGCCAGCGTCAACGAATTACATTGGATCGTGTGATGATCATGCTGGGCATTGATCTCGTTCGTTATCGACGATTGCGAGGAAACGCAACTGGACGATTGATTTTCGCAGATATCAGTGCCACTCTGATATGATTGAACAGCGATGTTTGATGCAACGATAGTGGACGATGTTACGTTAACGGCGACTTTTTGCTGTCCCGTGGCTAGATCCGAAGCGCAGTAAGTATCGTTCGAGATCGAATGTTGTTGCTGCTGCTGCTGTTTGCTTATAGCGAAGCCATATCCCCGTGGGGTCGTATGCGACTGGTTGTTCTTATTATTATTATTATTACTATTATTATTGTTGTTGCTGTTATTATGATTGTTATTGTTGATGTTGCTGTGATTGTTGGCTCGCTCGGCTATGGTGCCGAGTATCGATGCGCCGCTAACCGCCGACGAGCCATTAACGCTGGTAAGATTAACGGTCAGCGGACAAGTCGAGGCAGCGCCAATTGTGAGACTACCGGGAGCGATGCTGCCCAGTGTGGTCGTTGCCGGGTTAACAACGACCGGCGACCCGACGATGCCATTGTTTCCGGTGCTGCTACCGCTGCCGCTACCAGCACTTCCGCTCGAGCCCTTGCGCAGCATGTAATTGTCCGCGTCTACGGCCAACATTCGCGACATTGCCGGTACTGATTTGATCCCGGCTCCCGCGCCGATGCTCTTCGTCTCATGTTCCTCGCTCTTTGGCACGCGCTGCTGCTGCTGCTGCTGCTGCTGCTGCTGCTGCTGCTGCTGCTGCTGCTGACTGTTCCCAACTGTTTGCCCTCTTTGCTGCTTCGAATCCTGCTGCCTGCACAGCGATATCAACGACTCGCTCGCCTCGTCCTCGCAATTCACGACTGAGCTTTGCTGCTGTCCCGTAGCCTCGTGATCGTTTGGATTACGTATATCGTGATAATCCTGCTGATGCCTCAGCCTACCGTACAAAACTACCGGCTGCACCGACTGACCGGCACCCGGTGAATTCACCGCCTGCTTCATCGCTGACGCTTTCGCGCGTTCTTATCATCAGACAGAGACGAGTTGCCCGAGTTTATTCGCTCGTTCGCAACCGCTATTCTTCCGCTTGATTTTCTCTCTTTCTCTTCCCCTCTCACCCCCCCCCCCCCCGCGTCGCTTGGCTGTGCTTCGTTTTCTCGCGACTCTTCAAGCCGGAACCAATGTCACCGAGGGCAATCCGATAATTCATTAGGTCTTGCAACGATCAACGCTTCGTTGTACGCTCTCGAATTGATCGCGCTCCTCGCTCGGGCTACCAGCCAGCTTCATCGTCATCTTCGCCTCTTTCACGCCCGGTCGGTCGAGAGAGCTCAACGGTCAACGTTGATTCTTCCCT
This sequence comes from Rhorus exstirpatorius, assembly GCA_963564615.1. Classification (NCBI taxonomy): domain Eukaryota; kingdom Metazoa; phylum Arthropoda; class Insecta; order Hymenoptera; family Ichneumonidae; genus Rhorus; species Rhorus exstirpatorius. The sequence goes on from OY751316.1 coordinate 10,690,382, forward strand.
GGCCGAAGTTTCGGACACGTTACAGAGCGTATGAAGCAGAGAACACTTTGGCGAACGTAAAATCGTGTGGGGTTCGCGTGTTCCGTTTTCTCGCTTCTTTTCGTCGATCATATACGCGAGAGCTCAGCAGCGAGGCTTTCCTTGTAGCTTTTATTTCTTCTTTCAAGCAGCAAGTCTCCCACAGCTTTTATGCGCATGTACACGACACACACACACACACACACACACGCACACGCACACAAACGAGACGGGGACAGAAAGTTCAGAGCTGTTCTATCTCTCCCGTTTGATTATCCTTCGTTTATTAATGGCGAGAGTGCGTGAAAAGTTCGCGAATGATCTCGCGCGAACCGACTATAACGTCTTGTCGATTTGCATGCGCGTTTGTAGGCGCGCGTGTGCGTGTGCGTGTGTGTGTGTGTGTGTGTTCGTTTCGTGCTTTTCTCCAGATCTTTGCGTAAAATCGTGATTTTTTTTTTCTTTACTTCTCTCTGGGTAATTTTTTTTTTTTTTCCTTTTTTTTCTTATTTTATCAGACCTCGACAGTCTTCCCACAACGCGGGCGACCTATGTAAAGGCGCTTCGAGGGACCCGCGAGTTTCACGGAGCCGAACGAAACCGGTTTTCAAAAGGCAGGTACGCACAATTCCTCGCGGCGCGACCGTGTAGTCTTCCATCCATAGAGCCACGGAGAATTATGCGGGGAGATCTCTCTCTCTCTCTCTCTCTCTTTCTCTCTCTGTCTTTCTACCGCTTGCTTGATCTTGCTTCACTCGATCCTCGCACGGAAAGAATCGCGTTCGTGATCTCTCAACGAGACGACACTCTTTTCTTTCTGTCCTGTCTGTCTTTCTCATCCACCTCACTCGCTCTCTCTCTTCCTCTCTCGATCGTTTTAACTTTTCGCTGGTTCTTTTTTTTATCCTTCTTCTCTCGGATCTTCACCCACCAGCGCCTCTACGACAACTCGATGACCCAAAGTTTCGTGGCTTCAACGCGGAAATTCCGGTAATTTCGTGAATCTCAAGGTCGCTCTCGTCATCGTTTATAGTCGTCGTTGCCGGCCCTTTTTGGATCCTCAAGGGGCTACCACCACTAGCGCAATCACGATCGCAATAACGATTGCGCTTTTTTTTTCTTCTTACGAATAATCCGATTCAGCAGACTCACTAAACTTTGGCACGTAATCCGCACGATCGAACAAGAATGATTAATCGGTCACGGAAAAAGTGGCGGGGGGGGGGGGGGGAGGCACGTCCACACGCACGTATCACCAGCACTTGGGTAAGACAACGAGACGCCTCAACGACGGGCAATCTCAACGGTACCAAGGACATGAACGATCAACACTACGAGCGGCAAAAAAAACGTCGCCAACACCTTTTTTTTTTGTTTCTTTCTTCCTTCTTTCTTCCTATGTCACTGTTGCACGGTTCTTTTCTCTGCGCCAAGTGTACGAAGTTTTTTTTCTTAGGACGGAAATCATCGGCTCGGTCGTTTCTCCGACGGTTTTACAAAAGACACGCAATTAATTCGATGTTGAACACCAAAATGTCGAGCGAAGATTCGTAAATTTTTGTTTTTTTTTTTCTTTTTTTTCGTCCACTCGAGAGATCAACTGTACGACGAGAGTTGCGACGTCGATGATTTTTTACGTAAGAGATCGATGAGTCGCGCGGGGGGGACCCGGACGAGTGTTGAGAAATTTCTTGTTTTTTATAAGGCTTCTTTTTTTAGAAAAGATTGAAAAGACGATAATCCCCCCCGGAGTTTATTTGGGCAATTTGCAAACGTGCATCCACGAGGTTAACAATATTACTGATTCAAAGAGATATTTCGGATTCTCCGATCGGTGTTCGCCACATATACACGGTATAGAGCAATATGAGGAGTCCCTCTCGTTTTTCATCGATATCTTATCTGTCCTCGAAAAATCTCATGCAATCTTTCGTTGGATTTGCCCAAGGTCGTTACGAATAAGATTACCGTCGCGGGCTACTTTGTTCTTTTCTTCTGTGTCTCTTTTTTTTTTCTGGAGAGCAACTCGCGTGTCACGTAGTCGGGGGAAAAAAAAATATATATATATGTATATATATATATATAACGACGGCACAATTCGAAAAACTCTTTTTCTTCCTTTTAACTCCTCGTTCGTATTCACTCGACCGGTATATAACACACGCGCACACACCGCACTTGCACCGCTCTCACGAGATATTCTCGTTGCTTCGCCCTTCTTATTTTCCTTTCACAAAGGCCTCCACGAGACACGGTAAATTTTCTTTTCCCCGAATTGTTCTTCCTTTATTTTTTCTTTTATTATCCGTCAATTTCTGACTATCAGAACGGATTTATCTATATTTATGTATATAAAAAGAATTGATCGAGAGATTCCCTCATCCTTTTGTGTGTGTGTGTGTGTGTGTATGTGTGTGTGCGCGCTGAAACGCCCTTTACGATCGGCTACGAAGAGCGGACGACTTTTCCGTCCTCGTGTCAGCCAGCGGACTCTCCGGTTCGAGGCAGAGTGTGCGTCTGTGTGAGAGAGAGAGAGAGAGGGAGACTGATATCCACGGAGTTATCGGGTGGGATGATGTGAGGTCTCGTTGCCTTAGCAGCGCCAGCGCCAGCGCAACGGCAAAATTCTTACTAGCTATACCGATAAAACAGTTTTTGTCCCCGTTCTCCCACCTCTGCTGCGCTCTTTGTCGACCCCGCTGTTGCGTATTCGGCGAAATTTAAGCTCGTATGTGGATGAGGATCATTTTGAAGTATATAAAGTGTGTGTGTGTGTGTGTGTGTGTGTGTGTGTGTGTGTGTGTGTGTTATGTATCGGCCAGGAGCAGCTCTCTTTGTGTCGCGACGGTTTTTTTTTTATACACGATATCCCGGCTTTTCCACGTACCAAAGAAGCGGCAAACCCGCTTCTTTCTCTTGTTTTCTTCGTCCTCGCTTTTTGTACCTTAGAACCGTTGGATAGTACGAGATTAGGATAGTTCACTATGGATCAACTTTTTTTAAATATTCTCTTGCGTTTCTCTTGCCCGCGTGCTCTTCTCGTAATCGCCAAACGGTCGATTATACCCGGGCAAAATTTAGCGGATCAGCGATGGTGATTGCTCGGTCGGGAAAGACTCTTTTCTTTGTTTTTTTTTTTTTTTTTTACGTGAAGAGTGAGATTATCGATCTTCCATCGGGTGTTTTATGAACGGTAAAAAAGTAATTTGCCCGGTTTGATGCGAAAGGGGAAAGGAAGAAACGACTGTTCACGGGGGACGAGGGAGAGAAGGTAAGTTGTCTCCTTTTTCTTGTCTTTCTCTGTTTCAAGCGTCACGGCCGTTACAATCGGAATGTACACCCACCTCGCGCTAGGCCGGCTCTCTTCAATACTTGCGCACACCCCGATAATTAACCCCGCACAGAGGGAGAGTATGCTCTCTTTCCTTTTCTTCGTTTCCTCTCTGGGATCTCGTGTCGAAAAAGATGTGCCCCGTATGTGTGTGTGTGTGTTTATGTCGGTGTACACGTTGGTTCTCGTTGCCGGGGAAAAAAAGAGAACCAACGACGGAAGAACGGAAGAATTCAATCGGTACTTTTTTATTTTCGTTGAACGAACACGACCATGTACACTCCGCACACCTCTGCACCTGACACACCAGTGGATATAGAGCTATGTTATCCTCTCTGACCCCCTCCTCTCTCTCTTGCTCGTATCCTCTAATGTGTAAAATTTACGCGACACTGTGCCACTAACGCTTCACTGAACGAATTTCTAAGATCATCCCTCTCGGTAATCCTCGATCGAATCGACCAGAATAAGAACTTTAATTATTCTTCAATTCCCGTGTCATTCGGATCGAAACTCTTCAATTTTTTCCTTACACGACCGGAAAAAAACGCGATTTTACGTGCTTCGTGCCGGTGATACCACCGGCGAGCTTCTGCGCTCTTCTACGCTTCCGTCTCGTGGATAGGCTGGTATAAATTCACCAAGCCTATACCTACAGCTCGTTCACTCCGTTCGTTTGTTCGTTCGCTTCGTCGTCTGATTTATCCATATCTCTCTCTCTCTCTCTCTCTCTCTCTCTCTCTCTCTCTCTCTCTCTCTCTATCTGCCTTAATAGCGAACTCGACTGCCTTGACTTTCACGCGAGCGGTTTTACTGCTGCTCGCGTGGAATTCGACCAGGAGGGTTCACACACGCACAAAGTAAACTGTCGTAAAAAAATAGTCCGGAAGATCAAGACGCACTTATTTTCCGTCTCCCCTAGCCCGGTAACGCGCACGCGATGATTCTTTTCCTTTTCTATTTTATCTCGTCGACTATGCGTTTTTTTTTTTTTATATTTATTTTGCCACCAAACTATCCCCTGTTCAATGTTCGTGAAGAACTCGAGGACAATATTTGAGAAGCGGAAGTGGCCGGTACGATTCACGGGATGTACGAGTTTGAGAAAGATCGATCCTTCGCGACGACCATCCCACGAATTTTTCTCGCGATCAAAGAAAATATAACCATCGGCTAACCCACCACTGTATGGGAAAAAAAGTGGAGTTTGAAACTTCTTTTTTTTTTCTCACTGTTCGGAGCTTTTGTCTTCCTCTTTCTCTTTTGTTGCGTCGAAACAATCGGAGACGGATATCCAAAAACTAAGGCTTCGCACGACGAGTATACGCGGGTCCCAAAATTCCGGCGTTTCCGCTTCTTATGTCAGAATTTCCATCACCGCACTCGTCCGCTTTTTTTTTTTGTTCTTTCCTTTTCCTATGATTACGATTTTGCTTCTTTCTTTGCCCCAGCTTCCCCGAGACTCTTGTACCGCCAGCACACGGACGGAAAATATCCGGTAGAATAAAAACTTTGGCTTCTTTTTTGTTGTTGTTTTTTTGTTTAACGTCCCCCGCGGTCAACGCGACACGATGACAGACGGGTTTCTCATCGGGGACCAACGTCGGAGGGCCAGGCCAGAAGTCTTACTGCTGGCGCAAAGAGTTTAGCGAGGCGACTCGGCTTACAGCTGACCGGCCGGCAAACGGCGCGGGGTTCGGTCAATAGCCATACTTCTCTTTCTGTCTCTCTCTCTCTCTCTCTCTCTCTCCCTCTCTCGGGCGCGTTTCGCAAGCAGCACCAGAGGACCAGAGCCTACAACAGCAACGTCCAGAGAGCAGCCAGCAGTAGCAAAACCATGGACCTAGTATACCTAGTATACCTAGTAGACCTAGGTCCATGAGCAAAACCCGAGAGAGAGAAAGAGAAAGAAAGAGAAAGAAAGAGAGAGAGAGAGAGAGAGAGACTATCTCGTGGCCCGAATGTTCCTCCCGAATGGGACATCGGAAATACTCGGGAATATTCGCCGTGGCCTTTGGGGGATCCCAGGGTCGTGCATACTAAAGGCGCCACCTATCGTTTCGTACGACGTTCTCTCTCACTCATAAAACGCAGGCGTATTAACGCCCGATCTCGTTGCAACCCAAACACGCACCTCCTGACTTCGCTTTCCTTTCTTTTGTTCGGTTTCTCTCACTATCCATCTATATCTCCCTGTATATGCCTCTCTATAAGTCACTTTTTCTCTCCCCGATCGCAACTACCAACTCCTACTACCGGATTCGAATCTTAATTCCAACCTGGCCCCCCGACCACTTGAGGAAGCCCTCTCTCGCCACTCTTGCAAATAGTTGACATGTTGACAATACCAAAAATCATAAGTTGATTTTGAGCTTCATTTTTTTTCTTCTTCTGAACTTTGAGCTGTGCTTCTCTGCCACATGGGTATCATCTACAAGGAGAATCGTAATTCGTCGTCTTGGCAGATAAGTCTTTCGGCTCGTTGAGAGAGGCTACACCCACGTTCCACTTTAGGCCACGGGTTCAGTATGAAAGAGAGAGAAAGAGAAAGAGAGAGGGGCGAGAGAGAGAGTTACCGTTCTACGCTCCATGCTCTTCAACACTCTCTTGTGTGTGTAGCATAGAGCATTAAATGTTCCTGTGTGTGTGTGTGTGTGTGTATTTGTATATGCGTGAGGGTGACTTCATATGTGATATATAACAGTTTGGAATATTCGGATCCGAGAGAAGAGCTTTGCTTATATGAGGAGGAACGATTGATTTTCCAGAGAACATTTGGGATAGGGTTTCCGTAGTATATATACCGTTTGCGTGGGTGTTTGTGTAATTTTGTTGGGACGAATAAGAATCCATACAGGGCCACTATTCATTCTTGATCTATCTCTGTATAAATGTAGATCCGTATATATAAATACGCATATATTTTTTTTTCTCGTTGTCAGCTGTCGCTTAATCATTTCCAAAGAGTAACTCAACTTTGGTATTTCGTTAGGCAGCAACATTTGACGCTTTTAATTTTATAACGAGCGCCAAAAAATTTGTATCATTAAATAATTGCAGCTGCTAAACGAAGATATCAACAATCCTTCAAGTGGAGCTTGATGCTGGCCCAATAAATTGTTACAGAAACCTTTGCGCCCGAAAAAATTCGTATTGTATTATGTACTCCCGTTTCACAATAGAAACTTTTTCAGCTTGGCGTCGAATTCGTCGGGACAAAAAGGCACCAGGAATTATCATCTTATACCATATGAACTCCGTAATAGTTTTATCATCGGGTCAACTTCCTGTATGATTGTACGAGACCCTGGTGGAGAGGCATCACGCGAAATAAAATGTTCTCTTTATCTCTCTCTCTCTCACACACACACTCGTTGTCTCTCTCATGTACACGCGAACATGTAATGATACACCCAAAAGGCCGTAAAGGATAGTGAGGACGGTGAAAGTGAAAAGCTACTTTCCAGGGGGTCATGGCTGTGCGGAGAGTGGTGAAAAAAGAGCGCCCCCTTACCATACTCCGGCTTTCCACTTCCTTTCCCCGTTCCTGGGGTGATCGAAACTCCATATCCGCGCATGCGCACTGAGACAATCGTTCGTATCAAGGTTGCGGGCCTAACACTTTAAAATACTAGTTTTCCGTCGGAGAAATATCATTCGGAATTCAGATACAGAATTGAAGAAACAATTGAAGACGTGCCAAGAAAAAATCGTGTTCGGGATATCGTTTTGTTTTTTTTTCCCTTCCGTATCGCCACTTTAGGAATTTTGCGCCTGCGCTTCGGAGTACAGGAATAATTAGGCTTCGAATAAAGGAGATCCATAATGTCTCATTTACCGTAGGCTCTTTGTCTCAGGAATTGTAAAAAAAAATCTCAACGAACGTTCGCACTCGAACCATATCCATATTTCAATGCCATTGATCGTGTTTTCATCGACGATGTTGGGTTGGGGTTTGGCATGAGTGCGAAGGAAACATCCGAGCGGATGTCTCTCTCCGCACAGAATGCCAGGCCCCAACTTCTGAGTCTCGATGGAAACGTCATCATTGACGCTGTAGCTGAACATATGCCAAAAAAAAGTACGTAAACTTTGGGAAGAAATTAAAGCGGCAAGATTGTATTTAACGATTCTTGAGTATATACTGTTAACATTATTACTTTCCTCTGTTTGTCAGATTAACTTCTTTGATCTTAATTATGGACAATTTCGGGATTTTCAAACAAATGACACTGGTCGGCCAGTACAACTTTTTCAAATTTAATAAGTCTTCCACGTTCTATGCCACGTCTGCGATTTTTGCATGGACTTGTTCAGTGCCAATATCGGTATCATTCATTTCTCAAGCACAATGGTACGGAGAGTCGATGCTTTACGACGCGCACATTCATTACATATTTCGAGAAAACTATCTGACGATCGCGTCAAGAAACCTACCGGTTCATGCGTGTTATCAATATGTTTATCACTGCGACATCTCTCAGTCGGCAACACCATATTTTTGAATTACGCACCGTCTCCTGAATCTTCAAGGAAACCCTACGACATTTGTTATGGTCCGAAAATTCGGAACAAGCATATATACGTACATTCTCAGTCCAACGTCAAAACTTCGTAATTCTGCCATAAGAGTCCGTGCGCAAAGATCTCATTTTCAATGTGTCCCGGGAATTTGTTCGGAAACGAATCTTCAAGCTTTGCAATTGTAATGAGTTATGGAACTACAAAATATAAGACAAGTTCAAACTCAAGCTGGACGAGAAACTAATTTTCCAATTCTGTAGTACGAATCTTTTGTGATCGACTGAACGAGGCAAGAAAATTGCTTGTCGAACCTTTTTTCGCTCAAAGAAATTTTTATAGGATATATACATAGTATGTGTGTGTGTGTGAGTGAGTGTGTGGGGGTGGGTCAGAAAAATTATCGCAATTTTTCTTTTATCGCTCTTTTAGAGCCAGGGCCTTTAGGGATGCTTTTGTCACGTCCCTGGCGGCGGTCGAACCGCCACTCGGCCGTTTCCGGCCGGTACGTGGATCACTCGACCTCCTTGCCGAGCTCGGACGAGCACGGGCGAAGTAGAGCCGACGAACGCCCCGACGAGAACACGATTCGAACTATCGCGACACCCGCACTCACACACATACACGCAGACACACATTACTTGCTGCTCCCAGTTGAGCATGAATACAAGCATAGGGACGAAAATCGCATGCACAGTGTGCAACGGTGTGTAGTATACATAGATGGGGCATACACACGTACTCTTCTGGATGTGGGCTTGCGCATGCGCGTCCACAGAAAAACGAATACGAAATCGGGCTCGTTGCGTCGCTTTCTCTCTCTCTCTTTCTCTCTCTATTCTCGCTCGATTAGCCGTAAAAGTTCTCCGTCGTCGTCGCTCTCGTTCGATCCCACCATGGTCAATTTTGTCACCGCAGCTTCTTTCGTTACGGTGAAATACCGCGAGTTTACCAACGAAGATGAAAATTCAGCATTCGAAATATCGTTCGGAAAAATTCTATATAATTGCGATACGTATATTCTATTATCGTAACAAGTTCCGATATAGTATATACATTAATAGTATTCACACACATGCGCGATGTCATTCGCACGAGATTTAAACGAGTTTCCAGCTACCGAATCACCGAGCGGTTAATATCAAGATAGTCCTTGCACTTTGGGACCGATTGGAGAATTTTGTGAATTGCAAATATTTCAATCGTGAAACCTTTTTTCTTTTTTTAAATAAAGACTGCTAAGTTTCAGATCACGTTACCGATGTTTTTTTTCCGCAAGAAATTTCTATCTCGAAATCGCCGTTTTAGCAAAGGATTTCACAAATTCCATCGCACAATGAACTTGCTTCATTACTGGAGAAGTGGATCATTTGATAATCAATCTGTTCACGAAATTATGGGTTTTCGATAAATTACATTTAAAATAAAAAAAAGGTTCGTCGGATGCTTGTCGCAAATAAATTACGAATTAATGATCAACACGACTCGGTCAGTTTGCAATGTGACCGATCAGCTGACAGCCATCTGCAACGAGTGCTGCAGTACTTAATGCAAGTTTGAAATATTTGTCAATATCAAACCTTCCATCCCTATTATTTCCGTACGCGATGAATCATATTAATTATAAAAATCACTTGAGAGCTGTGCAATCATGAAATATATTTATCACAAAACTTTCAACATTATCTTTATACTTTATCTTTTCCCGGCTGCAAGGTAAAGCGATCAAGTCTATGGGGCAAAGTGACAACGACCGAAAAAATGTAAAAACTTAAGCATTCAAGTGATCAAAATAGAGAATTTGATATATCTGACATTTAATGAATCTGGAATATATATATATCAAGAGACGCGGTATAGCATCTCGACGCCGAGTATTAAAGAAATAATATTTACTCAATATTGAAATTTAATGGTGAAACAGAGATATTTTCAACACGCACCACTGCAGTGCACTGCGCCGCGTTTGACAAGTCACATATGTCACCGGACACGAGTTTAGGTTGTCGTTCGGTGACTAAAAACGCTCGGCCGTGCAAATGTTCATTTTACCCTGTCTCCTCATTGCCCTTAATATACAGCGTAAGAACAATTCGACTGAAAGCTTTATGCAAATCATGTGTGACGAAAAAAAAAAAAAAAAACTAAATGTATCCATGAAGTGGACATTACAACGAATTTAGAAAAAAAAAAGCATAAAGTATAAAAGTGCGATTTAAGACCCGGTAATCCGAAATTTTTGGCGAAAATTGTCAATTCACGCAGCGTGAAGTACCATTTTTAGATTTTTTTTTTTGAAATATCAAATCTTTCATGCTGTCGAAGTACTTCAATTTGTGAAGTATTTCGGCACAAATGCTTGGTGAAAATACAGCCTCCTTAACATATCCGTTCAGCTAGAAAATATTTGAGATTGAAAATATTCACTTTGCCTCGCATGACCACATTACCCTATACCCTCTCTTGTACCTCAGGGAGTATCAAATATATGTATATGTTATGCACACGTGGTTGAGAATGTTTTAAAAGCGTTGTACATAAAGCGCGTGAAAACGTGAAAACGATATTACAGCACGCATGCATCCACGCAAGTCAACGAGTGACCGTATAATCGTGACGCTCGTAATACGTGCCCGCGACTATCAACCAAATTTCAACCATTACGAAATCGTGCTCGTGCTGCGTTTATACATATGCGCGAAAATAAAGAATGAATAGCAGATAAGGTTTCGAGGAGAGAGATAGAGAGGGGCATTGACTAGCTCCACGTGTTTCTCCATAATCATCACTATAATAATCAACGTTCTTCCTCTTTTCCCCTTTATCTTACACGACGACTCCATAATATGATCCTACAAAGTTTGCAGAAGATTGCAGAAATTTAATTGTCAACGAAACGTTCGAGTCGAATTTTTATTTTCCTCGACTTTTTAAAAGAAGAAATGATAATCTGGTTTTAAATCAACTGTTAAAGCGTTGGATTATCTATGAGACTTTTTTTTTTCCTCGCGCGAGTTCAATATCGCTACTGGGATGTATTTATATCTCGCAGCTATATATATATATGTATGACACCTATAAAAGTTGAGATATCCGTACATGGGCATAGACATATATATATTATATTTCGATTCGGGACGATAAAACTGTACTGAATATACACGCAAGTGTATATATGTATATCCTACTCGTTATTATACGACAGGGAATTAAGATTTGGAGCGAACGATGTCGCGCGGTTCGACGAAAGTGCCGATGCTCTTGCGCTTATAATGCTTCTTTATCTTTACTTGTCTCTTTATTCACCTTATATCCTATACCTATCTTTATCTTTATATATTTCTCCCTCCCACTCGGCCTCTCTCTCTCTCTCTCTTTCTCTCTCTCTCTCTCTCTCTCTCTCACACATTAGTGAAATGCTCTCTCTCTCTCTCGCTTCTCCCTTCCAAAAGAGCTTCTCCCGTTAGTCGCCACAGTTTATATCGACCCGGTGGGCTTTGTCGAGTCCGATCGTAAATTGCGAATTCCAACGACGCGGGGCCCCGTCGAGCATGTGTTTTCATATATATACGTCCATATGTGCGCGCGCGCGTGTGTGTGTGTGTGTGTGTATGAATACATGAGAGAGAGAGAGAGAGAGAGAAAAGGTTGAAACTAGAGAGTCGAAGCGTGTTCGACGAGTGAAATTTGCCCCACCAAAATATCCACGATCTTCTATCTTTCTTCTTTCCCCTCTGCCTTGATCCCTTATGACGATCCACACCATTTACCCGTGACCTCCGCATACTATCGGGCTCGTTCCCCGGCTGCTGGATTAGTCCAGTCGAGATAGGTCTAAAATTCGGTTCACCTGGAATTAATTCCGGAACGCGATTTTCTTTTTTTATACTTAGGGGGGGTTGGTTGGTAGTGTAAATCTCGATTTTCGGGAAAATCCCCGCAGTGCGTTTGCCGCCATCTTGATTTAAAGAGGGATTTTTTGTTTTTCGAATAACTCGCTTATTTTCAACCTTAGAGTGAAAATGATAATAACCAAAGTTGTGGGAAATCTAATTCCCCACAAGTTCGGTCCTTATACTTTTTACCCTAGGATCGTTATTTATAGAGTTAGACTGCTAATAGGGGTAAAAAACGTTTTTTGTTAATTATCTCGTTAATTATCAAGTTTATTGTAAAAATAGTAATAAATAATCACGTAGGAAATTTTATTTCCTTCAACTTTGGTTATTACCATTTTCACCCTAGGATCAATATTTTCGGACTTATACTTAATTTAGGGGTGAACTTTTTTTTATGTTCACTTATTTCGTTTATTGTCAAGTTTATCGTAAAAATGGTAATGGATAATCACATAGGAAATTTTATTTTCTTCAACTTTGGTTATTACCATTTTTACCCTAGGATCAATATTTTCGGACTTATACTTAATTTAGGGGTGAAATTTTTTTTATGTTCAGTTATTTCGTTTATTATCAAGTTTATCGTAAAAATGGTAATGAATAATCAGGTTAGGAATTTTATTTACTTTAACTGTGATTATTACCATTTTCCATGACTATTTTTATAACAAATTGAATAATAAATTGAATGAAAAAATGAAAAAAAATTACACACCTATTTTAATTATAACTCCTAAAATATTGATCCTAGGGTAAAAATGGTAATAACCAAATTTGAAGAAAAAAAAATTTCCTACGCGATTATTATCTGCCATTTTTACGATAAACTTGATAATAAACGAAATAACTGAACATAAAAAAAAAGTTCACCCCTTAATTAAGTATAAGTCCGAAAATATTGATCCTAGGGTAAAAATGGTAATAACCAAAGTTGAAGGAAATAAAATTTCCTACGTGATTATCTATTACCATTTTTACAATAAACTTGATAATAAACGAGATAATTAACAAAAAACGTTTTTTACCCCTATTAGCAGTCTAACTCTATAAATAACGATCCTAGGGTAAAAAGTATAATTACCAAACTTGTGGGGAATTATATTTCCCACAACTTTGGTTATTATCATTTTCACTCTAAGGTTGAAAAAAAGCGAGTTATTCGGAAAACAAAAAATCCCTCTTTAAATCAAGATGGCGGCAAACGCACTGGGGGGATTTTCCCGAAAATCGAGATTTACACTACCAACCACCCCCCCCCTAAGTATAAAAAAAGAAAATCGCGTTCCGGAATTAATTCCAGGTGAAATCCTATATCGACTGGACTAGATGTCCGCGGGACAAACAGGCTCCGCTCTCGTCCTTCCCTCCCTGCCGCCATTCGGCTCTTTCTTCTCCTTTTTCCCTCATCTCGCCAGAAACTCTCTCTCTCTCTCTCTCTCTCTCTCATCTCTCTCTCTCTCTCTCTCTCATCTATCCATCTACTTGATCTTCTCATCACCGGGCTGAAGCGAATATGGCGGCCAAAATCCTTCCCTCACACCGGAGGCTAATTTCAACGAATATCCGCGAGTCTTTCTGCCCCATTGTGACTGCTTATAACGCAAATATATTACCCACTTTCCTGCTGCATATAACTCTGCTGTAATGAGAGAAATCTGGGTGCAATAGCTAAAAGACCGCAACGATGAAAACAGGCGAGTGTCTCGTGTGGTAATTTCCCTCTGAACTCTTAGATTGAGTCTCTAGTCACTGGACAATTTTTTCCGTCTAGACTTCTCCGTAAGGCCCTGGACAATACTTAGGTGAGAAAATTCTTTCGTTTCGCATTTTGACGCCAGTTCGCTTGCGCAGTCATGCTAGATACATCCTATCCGAGTACCACTCAGAAATAAGGAAGTGATGAGCATCAATGTTTTTAAATTCAGCTGATCTTGAGACAAGGCTGTCCAGACAGCAGTCAGGAATTTCCAAACTTAATTTTCCGACTGCCTATTATGCTTTTTGAATGGAGTATTCTTGGTCAAGAACTAGACGGGGTCTGATCAGGAAAATTGTTCCACAATAGAAACACAGCGCCACTATATCTCTGTACCAAAAGGCAAAGAGATGCCCAACATTAAGGGCCGGTTTTGTTCCACCTCTGGGTAAAATTTATCTAATGGATAATCAAAATGTAAAGGTATAGGGTTACCCGGCAGATAAATTTTATCCGGAGGTGGAACGTTTTTATTGTTACCGGAACTATAAGGTGAATTGGTTGTGACCTTTTTGATGTATAGATCATCTTTGGCAATTTTATAGCCGTAAGAAAATGGTAAACGATTTATGATTACCAAAAAGTACGGGTTCAAATTTAGTACACGAGCCCGCTGGGGCACAGCCAAAGATTAGTTCCGGTAGCGGTCGCTGTGTCGCGCATCCGCTCGAGACTGTTCTCGCAAGCAAAGTTTAGCCCCTAGTCGTATGTAACCGAGTAACTGAACCGAGATTGTAAACGCTGAGGTGAAAATAATTTTTTTTTTTTTACATAACTAGGAAGCTCCGAAGATTATTTTTAGTCTTCAGAGCTAGTCTGAAAGGTACAAAAATGACGTTTAAAAAAATGTTCGGACGGGTGTATGCGTGTCTGTTGTAGGACATTTATATAGCTCCTACAACTTTCGGGCTTTCGACTCAAATTTTTTTCCATAAGATTAACAATCCGGTGTTACAAGGTACATATTTAATGATACTTTACATATATTTTAGCGGATCGATTAATCGATACCCACAAATAAAGGTTCAGTTTTCAACTTCACGACTAGAAAAAGTTCAGAGTAGTTATTATTTTCGATATATTATGAATTTAGCTTTAAAAATCGGTACTTCCATCTATTCCATCATTAACTGGGACAACGAATTTAGGACGTGTCCGAGTTGTTGATTAATGTTCCATAACCTAAACAGTTTCCAGTTTGGTCCAATCTCCCTAGAAATTCAGCGCAATGAATGGAATTTTTTTCATTCATTCATGGAACTAAGTAAATGTGAAATAAAAGTATAATAACTATTTTTTCCCGATTGATTCCCGACCGTTCATTAGGTGGCACTGTCGTGTCATTGTCTGGGCCAACAAATCGGCGGGTTGTCAGCAACTCGGACATCAAACGCACATTTTTAATTTGCTTATTTACCCTGATTTTCCAAAGTTTTTACAAAAAATTCAATATTATTACGTTTAGCATGAACGAAATTGTTGATATGAAACCAAAGTTTTCGGACATCGTACTCAGATATGCTTGAAAAATGTAAAAAGAACGTGAAACCTCCGTTAAATGTTCACTAACCTGGACATTCACCTTATATTGTCGTAGGATGTTGGGCATCGAATTTTGAGAATATCGATATGGGGGATTCTTAATTTACGATTTTTTTAGTTCTCGGAGAAACCGATGCAAGTGTCTATTTGAATTCGGAGAAAAGCGTGCAAATTAGAAGCTTGCTCATTGCTTCCTCATTGTTTTATCTCGACCACAATGCTTCCTCTATGAGAAAGTCAAAATTGAAAACACGACTTCCTCGTAGAGAGAAAGAGAAAGAGAAAGAGAGAGAGAGAAAGAGAGCGCTTTGTGGTCGAGATAAAACAAGGAAGCAATGTGCAAGTTTCTAATTTGCATGTTTCTCTCTCTCTCTTTCTCTCGCTCTCTTTTTGTCTGTCTGTCTTTTCTCTCTCTCTCTCTCTCTCTCTCTCTCTCTCTCTCTCTCTCTCTCTCTCTCTCTCTCTCTCTCTCTCTCTCTCTCTCTCTCTCTCTCTCTCTCTCTCTCTCTCTCTCTACCTCGTGGTTGCGTTTTACCGTTGATACAGGTAAAGTCACGCTCTTTCTCGGGCGCACGCGAAATCGTTATCGGGACGAAAAGATGGAAAACAAACGAGAGTGTAGTCCGTGTACGGATTGGGTGCTTATGAGAGATTAGTTATCGCGTCTCGTCCACATATATACATAACAAAATTACAAGCATAGCACAACCGATACAGGGCCTCCTTGCGCGTGTCTATAACGCTATCCTCGAATCTTCAACGACGAAGCTGGATGCTCGAAGCTCACGGCACATATATAGCGCATCGCAAAACGCGCCAATCCGGCAACCAACGATATACTCGAAGCTCACGGGCTCGAGATACGAGACCCACGTTTATGCAGATATGAACCTTGCAAAATGCATGATTTATGGTCGGAACTTCGGAACTATGGTGTGTATGTATGGGGGAGGGTGTATGTATGCTGCACTCTCACGAGCATCCTGACACCCGTAACACTTCACACAATGCTTCAAGAGCGCTGCACCATTTTTCGTGCGGCAGGATTTTGTACTAAAATACCTCGAGGAATGGGCAAAACGACTTTACACTCAAATATACGACCCTCCGAGCTAGTCGCAAGTCTAAAAGTCTTTGAGAATTGAAAAAAAAAAAAAAACAATAATGTGCACCCAAGTAATTTCGTGTCACTGGGTAAATTAAATAATTCAAGACAATAAAAAGTGCATGAAAAATGTGACGAGACCGTTAGAAAAAGATCAAACACTCCGCACCTACATTGTTCATTGTCATTTTAATTTTTAACGATTTTTGGATGCTTAGTGGCGCGTTTTCATAAATCCACGTGAAAATAACACTACCTATGTATACATAATGAGTGTAGTTTACGAAAGATTCGTAAATTCTGATTATGAATGCGATATCTGGGGTGGCGAAATATCGAATTATTGAAAATTTCGAGTGATACGAAAGAAATACACAAATCAAAGATCCCCGGAGAGTTGCTGTATTTACTGCAATTTATGCTTTGCTATTGTAGGATCGCAGAAAAATTTAGGCTTCGGGTGACTAGACTGGGACTCGAACCCAGGGTCTTCTAGATTGCCGGTCGAGTGCTCCGACCACTGATATATAGTTCTTTCCGGGGAACCTGGCTCCCTACATCATGAAACTTGCGAATTCGAAGCTGAACAACACCAGGCAATGCAGCTTTATTTTCGTAATAAATTGAGTTTATAGGAACTCGATTGTTTCGACAGAAAAAAAAGCATTCATCGCGCTCGCATAAAACTTTTATCCCACATTTTTCTATCACAATATGTTGCTATCTTGAAATAAAAACACGTGCGAATGTCACCGTTGATCCAAAAATTGCTATTATCTTCTTCAGCGTTGTTTTAATCCGATTTCCAATTGTAAATATTTTTATGTCACTTCGACGAATGGACATCATTGATTAATGAGAATTCATCAAAGTAATCATTCGTGAAAATTAACGTTTCGTTTTTTTTTTTTGGTGAACATTTATTCACGTCCAATCTATTCTAGGGAATATCGTTTTTTTTTTTTTTTTTTCGTAGCTTTTTGGAAAAGCTCATCGCGAACGATTACACGAGAGAATCGCGACGGAAGCCATAGAGTTACGAGAGAAGAGGAGCGCTTGAGGTGCCAAAACGGCTAATTTCACGATCGCGAATGTGTATTTCGAGCTCTGATATTATTGCCCCGTTCGTTGCAGTGAGAATGGCAATTAACCCCGGATTTCCGTGCGGGCGAGAATCGTTCTGTATAGCGAATGAGTTAAATACGCGAGAAATCTCACGAAGTTGGTTCGAGACGAGGAACTCGAAGAAATACTGAATGGAATAAAAATTTAAAAAAAAAGGAACCGATATAAAAGGTTCTCGATATATCCGTACTTAAAATTTACGCAATAAAATTTTTTTTTTTTCCCCTATTGATCGTCAAATTTATCGTAATTAAATACAATTTAATCGTCGTGGCCAAGAGAGATATGGTTATATTATTCGGATTTAATTCAAAATCTCTCTTGATAGAAATTTGCATTTGGAATTAGTAACCCCCCCCCCCCCCCTTCCATTTCCTTCTTGGCCCCATCGACTAACTTCGATACGCGCGCGCGTGTGTGTGTGTGTGCACTAAATGAATTTTCGAAATTTTCATACGCAAACACCCCCGGACATTCCGATAATGCATTTGGCTTATACTCGCTGTGAATACTATATTATTTTAATCCAACGATAATTTCACTCCAAACCGTATTTTGGAATGAATCCAAAAGGATTTTAGTATCGTTATAGCCTTTCCCCTAACTCTCTCTCTCTTCTGCAAACTGCATTAGCCTCTCAACTCATCGTGTGTGTGTGCGTGTGTGTGTATGTGTGTGAGTGTATTTGTTACGTGATCGTCGCAAATCGTAGTTGGATGAGCGTGTACACGAGTACCTAGCCGATATGGATGCGAGTATAGCCTGAAAATTTGCCCTCTCCTCAAGCCCTCTCACTTTACCCCGTTAACGCGCGTCCATCAGCCTCGTAAGAGTAGATGACCGCGTCCGAGCACAGCCCGAGCTTTCGATCTCGCGATATAACTGGCAATGAGCCATCCTTTGAGTTCTCTATATAGTATATTTATACACAAATGCACATATATGTATATGCAAATATATATATATATATATGTAAAATTATACCACAGAGCACTCTCCCACCTCGATCGAAAGATTTTACAATCATGTATCTGTCTCTCTCTCTCTCTCTCTCTCTCTCTCTTTCTCGCTATCGTTGCGTATCTATACGGATCAGTGGCCTCGACCTTGCAATACGATCCCGGCAAAGTGACAATTAAGGATGCAAAATGGACGTTCGAGCACTTCCCTGCGATGTAGTACCATTTATCTACATTTACACATACATACCCAGGTGCATCCATATATTTATATAACTGCCAGCTACCCGGACATTATGGACTCGAAAAAAAAATAAAAATAAAAATAAAAAATTGTATTCAACGCGGATTAAGACACACGACGAGTAATTAGACGTAAATAAATCATTTTATCGCCGACGTTTTTACCGCTCGTTAGCATAATCGAATAGCAATTTGAGACACTGGATATAAATTTTTGAGTCTGCACCGCGAAATTACACATTTTTCATTCCCATAATATTTGATGAATGGAAAAAATATGAAGAAAAAACAACATTAAGATTCAACTGGGACACATGATTATTTATAAAATTAATTATTATTCTCCGATACGTGGGCATTTGAATAAATTGAATAATTAAAATTTTTCGTCTCGTGTCTTCAATTGCTATTTTGACGTCTTATCGAGACGGTGCTGTACATATTGTATCGTGAAATTTTGCAAATCCATGATTCTCAAGTCCCCAAAATAGTCATTATATGGAAGTATCATGTATATATAATATTTTATTATAAAAGTAAATGCATACAGGTAATGCCACGAATTTTGGAAAAAAACATTGGGGCTGCTGTGATCTCGATTTGAAGGAAACATTTCTTATTTTTTTATAATATCGATAGTTAAATTCCGTAGGGGCGTGTAAGCTATGCTTATAAATAACCGATACGTCCCTTTGGCATTAGTCCATTGATATAAAACTGTACGCAATGTGAAGCGTACTTGAATTGCTTTTTTTTTTCTCGATTTTTTGCCTAAGAGGTTCTTTACAGGGTATATATGTGTCGGAAATAACACGAGTCGAATGTTAACTGCATCCTTATGAATATATGCATGCGTACGATACACTTGAAGCAACAAGAAAAAAAGTAATCGTGTGCGATAAACGCGAAAGTATTGTTTATGTTGAAAAGAGAAAAAAAACGAATATCAGACTGAACGGAGGAGAAAAATTGACTTATATTAATTGCACCTAATCTGGAGCTACATATATGCTTATATATATATATATATATATATATATATACGCACATATTATTCGAAGAAAATATATTCTCCGTTTTTAATACAACTGTAATCATCGTCGTCAATGATAATAATCCAATTGCCATCGATTTTCCCACGTGCTATACCTACAACGACATAATTATAGACGGGATGATGACGCGAACAAGATCGATATAATTCTACGATTAATTTTTCAAATTGATCGTGAAATTTATCCCCGGATGTTTATGCAAATCCGGTAACTACTATACAATTTCTCAGTTCTCTCATAATATATTTTAAATACGTATTATTGTTTCGTCCAGGCGATATTGCCTGCTTGAATCGCGTCGTTGTATCGGGAAATAAAATTTTCGAGCATTAAAATTGAACTGTAGAATTTTAATACTGAAATGAATTTTACATTATGCTCCAAGTAAAAGGTCGACAGATTTGTGGGATATTCCGTATGGAGTAAGATATCGAGAAGGGTCCCGAAATTAAGAAAAATTTTTTTTTTTTTTTTTTTTTTTTTTTTAAAAAAGAAAAACGCGACGAGAGAGTCAAAACTCATCATCGTGCGTGAATCGTGTAAAGGGCTCTCTCGTTTTCTCGGTGCTCTGCGGGGGAGGCTACACGCTATCTCGAGGTCGATTAATTTAATTTTGTCGATTAAGGCCAAAGGCCGGTTTGCGCGGCGCCAAAGGCCGGTTCGTTCGACGGACGCCTCTCGGAGTGGGGAAAAAGTAAAAACCAGATCTCGCGCGTTTTACAATGGCGTCAAAGTCCTCCGCTAAAGAGCCACGACTCTCTCTCTCTCTCTCTCTCTCTCTCTCTCTCTCTCTTTCTCTCTCTCTCTCGCTCTATCTATCTCTCTTCTCATGTATGAGAGTCTAAAACGACCGGTAGCCTGTCCGATCGAACGTCAAAGTATAAAATGAGAAAAATCAGTGTGTAAACGTGCGATAGTCCCGTATCGCATGAGCGCTTGACGGAAGCTGACGTCCGTGTTCAATTAATCAAAAACTCGTTTCCATATGCTGCATGAACTTGTGCTTTACATATCTACTGGCGTCTCAGTATATATGTTCGCATAAATATTCAAATGTTTCGATGGTTTAATAAAAGTAATAATGTTAGGATATTGCTGCATGAATATTATATCTTTGTGTGGAATTATATATTTTTTATGGGGTACGTCTGTATTCATGCATAAACATCGATATACCATACATATGACGGACGTGTATATATACGCTTTGCGTGTCAACTCACGATGTGAGTATAGAGGAACCGTGCACGAAATATAGAGGCAGCACTACTGCCGAAGCTCGCGCTCTCTGTTGTCAACTTTATAAAAAAAATTTCGTATAATTGCAATGAATAACTCAATAAACAATGGAAAAAGTAATTAAATACAGTTTTCGGCCAGTAATTAACAACCGTGTTCAAGGCCAAAATATTATAAAAGGTGAAAAGTTATTTAAAAATCAGGTCATGTTTTCAATGTTGCCGAGATAGAAGATTTAAATGGACAAGTCACCGTAACCTGTCAAGTGGTGTACCACAAACAAGCGTTTATCATTTCTCCATGCACAGAGCACCAGGCGTGCAGTCAGGAAAACCGTAAAATTTCACTGATGAATCGAATCCACGCTTCCGACGTGAGATTTTTGTACATCCTCGGATGCAACAAACTAATTTTGGGTCAGACATTAGTAAAATTATTTTACTTTATTTAATAAATAATTATTAAACCGCAAATGACGTGTAAAAGCTTAATAAATGCCGAAGATTAGTAAATGTTTTTATCACCAGGTGGCGAAAAAGTCTACACGCACGGTCCCTATAAGGCTGCAATTGTTTTTTCGCGGTCGATAGCCAATGAAAGTTGACAAATTTTTTTAAACAACGCAACGCAGTGAACAATACACGTGGAAGAATGAAATAGTGTCGAAATTCCGGTAGCAAGCTGTAAAATATATACGGTTTTTTTTTTTGTAGATTCCAAATGGAATTTAAAAAATAACGAAAAAAAAAAACTTTGAATCGATTGCCCCGATGCACGCGTGTAACATAATTGTTCGGTCAGCCACGAAAGTTCGTACGATCGAATCGAATCGACTTTTGACAAATCGACAATTATTATAAGAGTCCGTGACATTTGGCGAATTCGCGAAAAGCTCCTCTCGCACGGAAATTGCTTGTCCGATGAATGAAACGATACCGGGAGGAGGGGGGAAAAAAATTACCGGTCTACATATACACACGGAACTCTCGCAGCGCTATGGTATTACGATAGTTAAGTATAGGCTGCGAAAAAAAAAAAAAAAAACCCCCGTACTCTCGCCTAAGAAATCGCTTGGCAAACACGGATGCCATTTGTACAATGAATATAACACAGGGGCATAGATGCTCGCGCATGAGATCATCGTATTACATCGATCGTACTATATGCGGGGCTGGTATATGAACAAATAAACGATGTATTCGTGTGTGTGTCATCGTGAGAAAATTCAAGAGTCTCGTTTTTTTACCAACAATTTTTCTTAAAATTCTTTTTATGGCTCGTACGATAATTTCAAATTTCGAGAATCCCCAATCACGTCCGTTTGGTCGGAAGATTAATACGAGTAGATATGAAAATCTCGCATTCGATTTTCGTTTTTCTAAAAGCTGAGCTGGGATTCACACGACGATTTTATATGAGATTTCGAAATTTTTTTTTTTTAAACAAATTTCTCTTAAAATTCGTGCACATTTCGTGACAAAATTTTTCACGCGAATAAAACATTCGTCACGATCCGTTTGTGAGTGATTTCGGCGAGATAATTGATTGACGGGGTTCAGATTTCAAAAAATTCTGCATTGTTTCGAAAAAAAAAAAAAAAAAAAGCGCAAGTTCAAATATGCCCATTGCTTTATCATGATCTTTTTGAGAAAAAGCTCCCTGTACGAGGAAGTCAAAATTACGCAATGCCTTGGCTCCCATAGAGGGACTTTGCGGATAGAAAAACAAAAAAATTACGAGGAAGCTAAGTGTGTATAACTTCAACTTGCATATTTTTTTTTTTTTTTATAAAGCTTATTGGCAACTCGCGTGATTACTATGCGAATTTTTCACGTTTTAATAATTCAAAAATTGCTGCTTTTATTGCAACCAGAGCAACGACAAGATAATAAATAAAAATCGGGAAAACACGCTCGGTGCGAGGGCATGAGATTTTCAGCAAACGCGGAACACGAAAAATCGTTTTCATTTGTGTCGTCGTCTAATTGTAAATTTCATAATTTCGAAAACCTGAACGATAATTTATAATAACTCCGGCCACACGGTAATATCCGGTCACCTCAATTTTACCGTATATAACGAAAATATAAAACAGAAATCGACACTATTTCGCTTCCTACGGAAACAAATTAAAATAAACAATTTCGTTCTTACCCAGAGATATAAAAATAAATATAGAATAGATATGTAATAGGACAGACGTACCAGTTGTGGTAACTTTGAGCATTTTCGAACATACATTTACGAACAGTGTTCACATTATTGCAAATTCAGAACTGAAAAAGTAATCGATATAACCTAAAAGTTACACAGAATCGAATTGTTATCATTTAAAACCTTTTCCGATCATGATAAATAAGATAATAGGAAATTATCTTGTAGCTGCGTCATTTGGACCATTTGTGGCCACAATTGTACTACTTTTGGTTATATCGCGGGAGTACCATCGGTTGTGGCCACCAAGCTTTGAATTGGGATACGAATGCGCTATAAACTAAAGGTGGAGTGTAAGACAATCATAGTGATGGTAGATTCAAGTTAAAAATAGTTATTCATTTGCGTCATAAACATATTACTGAAGTGATATAAGTGTGCTCTATTCGTGGCCATAAGCTGACCCACAAATAATAGAACAATCGTACATTATGAATGTACCACTTTCGACCACCGCGTATTTTTCAGGTATTCGAGCTGATGTCAGTTTTTTTGTGATACTAAACCGAAAAAAAATGAGCTTTAACTGGTAAAATATAAATGTTCGATGAGGCGGAATGACGGGTGGGGGTCGAAATTTCGAATAACCAAATGTAGAACGGTCAATATTTCAAAACTCCAGAATTGGAAATTTCATATAACGAACGATAATTTATTCGAAGTTTTTATTTTCGACAGATCATTGAGTCAAATACCTATTTCATGTAAGAGAGTTACTCAAATGCGCATTTATTCGAAAATATTATATTCAGACGGCCTATACTTCGAATGTGAATAAAAAAGATTCTACCGATGTAGAAAGTTTAGATTTTTGAAATTCAAAATAAAGAGCAGCCATTTTTTTTAAAGGCCAGTATATAAAATAGAAATACATCGAAATAAAATAGAAATACAGCTTTATTCTGAGGCGCAACTAATGTATTCCTCGTTAACAAGTGTTCGCTATTTTGACCGTTCGCTTTTTTAGCCTTTCGCTATTTTAACCAATCGTCTTTTTGGCCCTTCGCTTTAATGAATTCGAAATGGTAACCCGTTGTAATATTTGCCATTCGGAAATTTGACGTCTTGAATTGTTAGGTAGGCTTATAAAGTTAATTCGATGTTATAACTTTTGATATTTTGTCACATCTGATATTCATTTTCGCTATAAATTAATTGCGACATATTTATGTTCGTAATTTTCATTGACTAACTTTATAGACTATCGAAGATTGACCTATCTATTTTCGAGCGTCTCTTAATTTGTTTATTCGATATTTTGGTCCTTCTGAATATTGATCGATCGAATTTTTCACCCTCACCCGGAATGACTTTAGATATGAGAAACCGTCGTCTTCTTACCTCGGGGGATCCCTTAACACTTTTGACACGAAAACTGCAAAAACCCGCTCAGCGCTGACACATTTCGTCATATTTCGTTGAAACAAATTGGCAGATATTCAATAAAGCAATCGATGGTGCGCGAAAACAGCTCGAATATCGAAATATTACGCTCGATGAAGTGAACACAGCCTTGAAACTTTTAAAAAAATTCGAAGGAAATGCGGAGTGATCACAAATGGTACAGTGGTCACAACTATGGTAACGTCTACCCTATTTGACCTTTTTCGATACGTAAAATATATACATTTTTCCTTAACCTTTTGACCGCCGGAAAGTCTTATACAAGACGCTACCTGTGATCGGAACTTCGTTACGGTCAAACCCAAGAAATATGAACAAGTTTCAACAACTTTCGGACAAAAAAAAAGTCACGAAAACCACGGCGATCAAAAGCTTAAGGAATTACGTGTGCATAGAAGAGAATGTTATTTATATTTAACCAATGAATTTTAAATCTTGATGTTTAAAATTTTTATCCATACAAGATTTCCGTAGGGATTTTTTTTTTTTTTTTTTAGAGATCGCGAGTTGCCCTTATAGGTGACCGGTACATTCCTGTTCTCCCCTAAATATAACTTTTTTTTTTTTTTTTTTTTTTCGTATGATAGATTGATAGCATATGAGTGATAGTTCATTGTTCAAAGGCATTTGATTAGCGGTAAAGTGAATGAGGATTTTTTTTTTTTTTTTTACGATTTTGAGGTTAAATGTCAGATCTTACGGAAAAAACAATCGCACCTTGCGGAAGAATATCCGATAATCAAGTGCTTGAGGTGGCTCATCAGTGAATTAAAAAACCGGCGATACGAATGAAACTTCGGGAGATGAATGAAGAAGATGCAATGAACGCTCTCTCAAAATTTCAGGGTATGTTGCCAGGCAAATTATTGCGAACGAGTAATTTAAAACTACCTAATTTAGCATGGGTCTTATGGCAGTTGATTCCATTTTCACCGGAAGTGACATGATACCTTTTGATAAAGACGAGAGTTCTTATTCAAATTTTGAGTATTGAAAGATGAAATAATCGTGAACTTTCCAATGGTATTTAAAAAATTGTGTCTTGCCAGGGATTTTCCCGAGAAATTTAATCGCGAAAGTCATCGTGTGTGCAAATCTCGGATACAATATATATGTCTGTCATTCTGCACGCGAGGAAACATATGAATATCAGCTATCGTTTTTGACTCGATCGCTCCGACAGCGTTAAATACTTTTGTCAGTTGAGACTCTATTTATATTATTTGTAATAAATTATGAATAAAATATCACGGGAAACGTCATCGAAATTCATAAATTTTATTTAGACAGAGTATTTAGAAAATATTACGATAGATTTATGATTTTTTTTCACGTCACGATTTTTGACTAGTGTTGTCACTGATGGGCCGCCTTAATGCTGGTTGACTTGAAAAGAGCAGTCATATTGGATAAATAACGGTTCCATGCTGATTCCCGATAAATAAATAAATATATAGCGCGAATTTTTTTATGAATTCGCGGCGAATGACGATAAACTCTTCGTTCGTTTAAACGTCTGTGCGAGTATTACGTCAGCCTATATTCCTCCGGGTCTGTCTATCCGTCTATCTGTCTATCTCTCTCTTTCTCTATTTCATACCGTCTGCGTTAATGCTCGCGTATTATGCAGAATGAAACCGTGCCCGCTATATATATTTTACCATACATTTCGTGATATGCTAGACACAACGAAGTGTGACAGTATATCTATATGCGACAAGACGGTTTACATGAATACACATACGTGCGCATACAAGGGGTGTCGAATTTATTTACTGACATTTATTATTAAATTGTGATTTTTCCGCGAGCCAATCATCCCCTTCCCGTTTCAGCCGGCGTAGCTGGATCGGATTGATACGTGGGCACGGGAAAAGTAGTAAAAACCCGGCACCCTTACATTATAGGCGTCACATCATTTTTATGATTCTTCGAGATGTTCTCATGAGAGTAAACATCAACTATAAAAGAGTACCAAAATCTCAGGAAACCTTGTCCGGTTCACCGTTTGATATACCCACCGAAGCACACGGTGTCGATCGGTCATCCAGCCGAGAAATAAGCGTGATTCTATCAGCCAAGCAAAATCAACGCGTTGCGTTACAAAATTAAAAAGTTCGCGGAAGGGCAAAAATCATTTGGATTTCATTTATTCCCTCATTCAAAGACTTCCTTTTTTCTTTTTTTTTTTTCATGCAATTTCATTTTTCATGAATCGAAGAAAAAGCATACGTCAATTCAGTATAGGGTCAGCCTATAATTAAAAAAAAAAAAAAAGTATTGCCCTATTGAAGATATCCTCGAAACTCTCTCTCTCTCTCTCTCTCTCTAGTCGTTTTCACGAAACTTCGATGATTCGAGGGGGATAGAAGTGGAAACAAAACAACAAAAAAAGGGACACCCGTTACATATACATGAATGAATACATTCGGAAGAGCTCGTCATCGCTTGCGCCCTCTTTCTCTTTCTCTCGCGCTCGCTTTTTCTCGCACTCACTGCATGCTGATGACATCGTACGACACGGTAATTGCCGCGGGAGTGTGCGCGAACGAGCGCGCAAAAGCGCTTCCCTCCCGGGTGTCCCCCTCGCGGGGGACAGACGCACACGCGACAATGGGACGACGTGTGTGTCTCATCGCCTCTCGCGGGCTCTCCTTCATGTACATAAGCGATGAGACGGCACGGCAACGAAATCGCGACGTCGAGACGGCAAACTTTGTTAGGTATCACCTCCGCATAAACATATATATACTACGTATATACAGAGTATATATCTGTCTACCTACTAATGTCAGGAAACGCAATTTCGCGCATATATATACACACATATATGTATATATATAGTTACACATACTTTGCGCGAGTCTGAGGGTAACATCGAGCGACAATGAATTCGTCACGTATAGTGACAATGAAAGACGGAGAAATTCGTGGAAATTCTTTGAGTTTAACGAGAATGAAATTTTGCAACGATTTATCAACGAAACAAATTGAGGAAAATAGTGAAAAACATTTTTTTTTTTTTTTTTTTTCCCCATTGATCAATTGTCAATAATTTTTTGGAAAAAAAAAAATCATTGTGAAAAAAAAAAATACTCCAAAATACGAATGGCTGCGAGAAACACAAAGTAAACACAATCGTTCATTTCCGGATTTTCGGGATAGATTTACCGTGAGACGGGCGAATGATTCGGAAAAAATGATTTTATTCGGTGAATTTTGAGTTATCGGTGAATCATTTCGCGTTAATTAACCTTGAAAACTGTCAAAAGCAGAGCTGAGCAAGTACCAGAAAGTACTTTGAGCACAAAGTACGAAGTAAGTACTTGGAGTATTCGTGTATTTCAAGTATCAAGTACCGTAAATACTTGAAGTACTTTGTATTTTAAGTGCCGAGTACTTGAAGTACTAAATATTTGGAGTACTTGAGTTATCCAAGTACTTGAGATACGTCAAGTATCAAGTATCAAATACTTTTCAAGTTTTCAGGTATACATCTCACAAGTTCTAGTACATACATTTGATTTCTTACGTATACTCATTGAGCTCATTTGATTTTGATTCGAGTACTTTTTGTATCAAAACATATTTTCACATTTTGCAATTCACTCGGGCTAGGCAGATTGGAACAGAAATATTTAAACGAATAATTAGAAATAATTTTTAATCAATAGCACTTACGATTGTAATTAAGATTCATTTAGTTTAGGGTTTAAAAAAGAAAAAATAAAGAATACAACACACGGATTGTTAGAAACGAAGCCATGGATTGACAATGACACCGTAACTGACGTAGCTTGAGCCTTTGAACGGTCATTCCTTACAATCTTAACCAAAAATGACGCAGAACGTTTCTCGATTGTATATTCAAAAGCGTTATACATGCAGCCATTAGCAAGACGTATTCAAAAGTACTTCATACTTGGCACTGGAAAAAAAGTACTTGAATTACAGAAAAGTACTTGAAAATTTAAGTACAAATACTTAAAGTACAGGTAGGGTGCTTGGAAATTCAAGTACAATACTTGAAATACTTTTAAAGTACTTTGCACTTCAAGTACATCGCAAGTACATCGCAGTACTTGAAGTACTGCCCAGCTCTGGTCAAAAGTCTTTTGTACATATATTTCGTAATTTTGTGTTACTGATTTTGAGTATGCGAGTGAAAATGAAAATTTCAAAACTCGTACAACGAAAGTCCGTCAGATGATCGATCGCAATGTGAACTGACGGAGTTTCACCGATTGTCAAAACAAAAGTTGTTTTTTTTTTTTTTTTTTCCCCCCATTCAATGTCTCTCGAAAGCTTAGAATTTTTGTAAATCAATTTATCGTTCAATCGAATGAGTTCTCCGAAAGTCGATTGAGATTCCGTCAATTGAGCTTGCGGCGAGGACATATTTTTTTTCTTTCTTTCTTTCTTTCGTACAATTCAAGCTAAAAAGGCGATTTCAACAGCCAAATCTCTCGACGTAATACATTTGAAACTTTGCACTCTGTAAAAAGTGAAAAAAAAAAAGAAAAAAAGAAAAAAAAAATCGAAACATTCGCAATCACAAAAATTTCATTCAAAAAATCATGGAAATGTTCCGAGGAACCGAGAGCCAATGGCTTCTGACCAATGGAGAGGATTCACGAGGATTTTCTTCACTCTCGTTGAGCCTTGTCGAGTTTCAAGTTTCACGAAGCATTGATTTTCCCGAAAAATTATATCATCCTGTTAAGATCGAGAACCCGCGTTTAAGGGTTCTCACACGCGTCTCTAACACTATTATTTTGGAGGTCTGTTACAACAGTAGTGATGTAGTTGGGATGGAAACTAAACTTTCGGTGGAAAGCTTGGATTATTGCCTGCAAAATGTGCCTCATTAACGTTTTTCAAATGGCTGTAGAAGGGAAATTAATGAGTCACTGCAAAAAGCTGGCGCGCAGGATATCTCCGCGGAACAGTTGTGGACCGATCTGGATGAAATTTTGCGCAAAAATTGCTGAAGTCATCCACATTGAAATAATGAACCAAAAACTTGATTCATCGATTGATTTTTAAGACACGGTATATATATATATATAT
Organism: Rhorus exstirpatorius; assembly: GCA_963564615.1. Taxonomy (NCBI): domain Eukaryota; kingdom Metazoa; phylum Arthropoda; class Insecta; order Hymenoptera; family Ichneumonidae; genus Rhorus; species Rhorus exstirpatorius. The sequence continues at coordinate 10,719,863 of OY751316.1, forward strand.
ATATATATATTGTGCACCAATACAAATCGCAATATCAATAAACACTTATTCAATTCTCTGCCAGTTGGTAAATTCTCAGTGAAATTCAAAACCGTTTCGTCATTTTCATTCGTCGCACATTCTTTCAGCAATGCGGTGAAAAATTTCAGCTCAATCGGATGAGTCTGTCGCTTGAGAAATTTTGCGCGCCCAAGCTTTTCGCAGTGACTTTGTACTAACTACCCTCTGTCACAGCTGTACGGTGCTTATTTGAAAAACATCAATGATGAGGCATTTTGTAAGCAATGATCCGAGCTTTCAACTAAAAGTGTCATTTCCATCCAAATCCCCGCCACTATTGTTGCAACAGACCTCTAAAACGAAGGTCTTGAAGACGCATGTGACCTCTCAAGCATTCGGAGCATATCTCAATGACGAGGAAAGTATGCATGATAATACGAGCGATATAGATTTTTTTATAATTACGAGAGTAAAGATTCGCAATGATAGGGGGAAATTTTTTTTTTTTTTTTTTTTTAAATAAAAATTTACTTAAATTGGGGTTGTTCGTCGTTCTCGGGCGACTATCCAGGGTGGAAGGAGCGCGGATTGTTATGCGCGCGGGTGTACGAGCAGACTATCGATCCTCGAGCACCCCCCCGCACACAGCGTCGAGTAAACCTCTGTATATAAAATATAGAGACTGAAAAAAAGCTCTCAAGCTCTTTTTCTTTACGTGTTGGGCGAAATCGCGTGAGCGGAAATCGAATAGCTCGCACGTATATATGTACGAAACCTATAGGTAATTTTTTCATAGAGTATATAAGCCGGATATATATATATATATATATACGTAAGCATGTCTCTCGCGGTTGCCGCTACCGAGTACAAGAATTCCCGGCTTGACAGAGGACCAAAGAAGCCCACGATGTTTGGATTAGATATTTGGAGATATATGCATATGTATATATGCCTATACATGTTTCCGTATGTGTGTGTGTGTGTGTGTGTGTGTGTAAAATCATGTTACAGCGTATCAGCAAAGTCCCCCAAAAATCAACGGATCCGGAAGATGGATATCGCGAGAGTTTCGAGATTGCACGGTTACGCGATTCACGATAAATATGAATCTAGTGACGTCTTTCGCGTCCCGGGAGAAAGATCGAAAGAGCGAGGGAGGAGAGAAATTGGAAACAAACGGAAGTCGAATAATTTCCGGAGGAAGAATAAGGAACTCTCTGTATAACGGAGAATTCTGGAGGAAATGATATAGAAAGATGAAAGATGAGCGAACAGAGAGAGAGTGAGAGAGAGAGAGAGAGAGAGAGAGAGAGAGAGAGAGAGAGAGAGAGAGAAAAGACAAGAGAGGGTATCAGGCTCGGAGTGCCAAGAGCCCGAGCTCTCCCGGCTTCACGTAGCAACAAGAGGACTTTCAACCCCGTTCGATTGTTCCTCGGTACTGTACTATATATACCTACAGTAACAATCTTCTCTCTCTCTCTCTCTCTCTCTCTCTCACACATACACACACTCTCTCTCTCTCTCATTTCTCTCGGTGTACCTCGCTCCACCAGACCTTCGTCCTCTTCATCTTCTAATGTACAGTTTCACGCGCTTGCGCTGTTTTCTCAACAATATACAAATATATATATATATATATATATATGTGCATGTATATATCATGCACAAAGACTGTCATTTCCTCTTTCGCGGAGATGCAAAGACGACGGCGAAGGATTGATTTAAAAAAAAGAAAAAGAAAAAAAAAAAGAAGGGTACCAAAAGTGCCTGTATAGAGGCACTTTCTTTTTTTTCTCAAGTAATTTCGTTTTTTCGTCAATTTTGAAAAAAAAAGTACCAAAAGTGCCTATATAGAGACACTTTTGGTACTTTTGGTACTTTTTTTTTCATGCAATATTAATATTTTTATTTATTCATCTGTATGTGTGTCGAGCCATTTATATCTTTGTCCGCTACATTAACGTACGAAAAGTATATTTTAGTGCGCAAAGTATCTGGTTTGACAAAGAATATTGTGACCGATTGAATAATTGGTTTTTTTTTTCCCCTTCCCGAGATTTCACGATCGTGACCGTCAATCAAGGTAGCTTGTGGTAATCATGTGCGATCGGCTATTTTGGCAATAAAATCGTTGGAGATAACGATACAATCGGATAAGACGTAAAATTGTCAGAATTCATAGCAACCGCGAAGACGTCTTTTAGCAATTCAATTCACTTCTCTCTTTGTTTTTTCTTTTTTTCTCAAGTAATTTCGTTTTTTTCGTCAATTTTGCAAAAAAAAAAATATATTCTACGATCGCATGATCGCTCAATTGATTTTTCATAATTAATATAATTTCATCGAGTATATCGCAAATAATATGGGCGGACAGTTCTATACTGGCAGATAATTGAAATTCGTATCAATTACCGCGACACTCGTAGCAGAGGGCCTGATCAGCTGATCGGTCGCATCGTAAACTAACTGCGTGAGTTGTGCTGATAATTGATTCGTAATTCCCTTGCCCAAAACATCCCACGATCTTGCTTTTTTTTTCTATGCAATCCATATCGAAGAAATTTGGTGAACAAATTGACCGTCAAATGAATCGATTCGCCGGTACTTTATAGTACGTAAGTTTATCAATTGATTTTCGTAATACCTTATGCCAAAGGGGACGATTTTAAAATCGAAATTTCTTGCCGTAAAACGTCGACAAAACGTGATCCGGAACTTTGCAGTCTTGAAGATACGAGTGTTTCAGGATTTTAATATTTCTAATTCGTAGAGGTGCAAGAACTATTTCGTTACATATATATATATTTATTTATTTCGAATCAAGGGCTGTTTGATTTTTGGGAGGAAAAAAAACGGACTAGGGAGGAGAAACTACCGTGAAAGTATGTTCGCAGTAACTGCCATCTCGCAGATCGTATGAGCCTGATGAATTACGAGAGAAGGAAAAGAACGAGGGAGAAAAAAAAAAACGTTATATGCGCAAGGGAATTTTTTGACATTAGAATTAAACCTATACGGCTCGGGTATTCGTTACTTCAGGATCTTATCTTTTCCCTATCTTTGGCGAATGAAGAGCTCTCGTGTCCCTGAGTTATCATTGTCGAACACCGAAAAGGCCTTTGCAATAACAATTATATGTACATTATATGTATATACTTGTATGCGCACAAGATATTGCGGTCTCTATCTTGAAGACAGTGAGTGACGATCTCGTGACGAATCTTTTAAATGCAGCCTCGATGAATCAAACGAGAGATGAAGAGGCGATACAAGTGCGGACCCGTGATAAAATGTATTACCCATCATATATTGGTAAATCAGTAATGGAATTTAATCCAGTAGCCATTATTTTTCGTAATGGGTAACGGAATTTATTTCATGATCCATTTGTTTGGTAATGGACAATGCAGTTTTATCAATTATCCATTACTTTGACAACGGGTAATGGAATTTAATGCATGATCCATTTGTTTGGTAATGGACAATGTAATTTTATCCATTGCCCATTATTTTGGTAATGGATAATATAATTTAATCAATTGCTCATTATTTTGGTGATTCGTAATGGAATATCAATACATTGACCATTATTTTGGCAACGGGTAATGGAATTTAATCCATTGCCCATTGTTTCGATAATGCGTAATAAAACCTAAACTATTAACGATTATTTTGGCAATAGGCAATGGAATTTAATCAATGAGCCATTTGTTTGGCAATGGACAATGTATTTTTATCAATTATCTGTTACTTTGGCAATGGGTAATGGAATTTAACCCGTTACCCATTGTTTTGGGCAATGAGTAATGAAATTCAAACCCGTTGCCCATTGTTTTGGTAATGCGTAATGGAATTCAATCCATTGTCAATTATTTTGGCAATGGATAATGAAATTCAATCCGTCGCACATTGTTTTGGTAATGCGCAATGGAATTTGATCCATTGTCCGTTATTTTGGTACGCGATAATGAAGTTTTATCCATTGGTCATTCTTTCGGTAATGGATAATGGAATCTCGATCGATTTTTTTCTTCTTCCAAATTACCAACGCATTATTTTTACGTTGTAATTTCGACAACCCTGATTTTTATACGGAGACCCCGGGGATATATAATCACCATGGTCTCTGGCATAGCTATTTATTTTTCCAAGATTGTCTTGCGGACGAGCTGGACCGAGGTACAAACGCCAGTTTAACCGTGTAATTTCGACAGACCGAGACCGGACAGAGAGCATTTTACTTCATATATATGGGACTATACCACGCAATGGAATCTCAACGGATCGCCCATTGGTCGAATGTACATCATGCTTCCGGGAAGAATCTCGATCCGTGCAGAATAAACACACTGATATGCGGGGAAATAGCATAAATATATATATATATATATATATATATATATATATATATATATATATAAGCAGAAATCTATTTCTCTGTCTCTTTCGACCTCGCGCGGGAATCGCGAACTCTTGCTCTACCGCACTGTAGGTACTTGCCGCAGTAGTAGCGGCCTGTACTACACCGGCCGAACAGACTCCGAGCTCATCTCCTATTTTTTTTTCCCCCTCATCTCTCGTTCCGTTGTTTTACCGCTCTCTCTCTCTCTCTCTCTCTCTCTCTCTCTCTCTCTCTCTCTCTCTCTCTCTCTCTCTCTCTCTCTCTGACTCAGTTTCTTTGTTTTATTTTACAATCTCGTTTCTTTCTCTAACTCTCTCCTCTCGTGATTACAGACTTCCGGTTAAGTAGAATAACGTATCTATATATATATATATATATATATATATATTTTTTTTTCAAACACGAACACACCGAAACTTTGTTGCAGACAGTGGAGTGCTGAAATATTATTACTTTTCAAAAATACTAATTTCACGAGACTTGGGGGGGGGGGGGGGGGGGGGGGAGGGGAAGCAATACACGTAGAAGACCTAAAAGTAGGCGATTTTTGGGAATTTTTTTTTCTCAAAGAAGGACCCGCTCTACATTTTTGAAATTTTGACATACTTTCAGTTCATGTTTTTACTGTTCAAGAAATTTTTTTTTTTTTTTTTCCACAAAACGGCGAATTTACGGGTTTTTCTAAAAACTATATCTTCAAGATTGGTGCGCAAGATCAACTCAAAAAAAAAAATTGACCGATCTTAATGAAATGTTGTACGCATTTTTTGAAAATTTTACCCCAGGGATTCAACGAAAATAATATTCAAAAATATAAATAACAATGTGCTTTTTGTAAATTCCAAATAATGGAAAATTTTCGTGCAAAAATACGAACTGAATTTTCCAAAAAAAAAAACCTGCCATTTCGTCAATTTTTTGATATTTCAAAAACCGGATCAAGTTCAATCCCAGGATTTTTCTATCAACTTTTGAAATAAAAAAAAAAAAAAAAAAAAAAAACGGTTTTTTTTTTTTTTTTTTTTTCAAGTTCCAGATTATCGGAACAGAACGCGCTAGGCTGAACGCACCGAGCGACGACGTAACTTCGCGACGTCTCCGATTGAGCGAGCTTTATATCCGCCAATTTTGTAGAAAAAAAAAAAAGAAGAAAAAAAAAAATCGTCTCAAATGGTAAAAACATGAAATAAAACTGTGTCAAAATTTTCAAAAAAATACATTGCAACTCCTTCGTTGGGAAAAAAAAATTCCGGAAAATCGCCTATGTATATATATATATATATATATATATATATATATATATATAGTTTTAGGCCTTCCGCGGTGTATTATTTTGATCCGAGAGAAAATAAAAAAAAATAAAACAAATGGGGCACGCTATACCGCGTGTCAGTTGTGAATAATTTTCCGGATTTTTTTTTTTTTTCCCCCGAATAAATAAATCGAACAAACCTTGAAAAAAGAGCACGAGCGAATTATTTATTTTGTTCTTCGAAATATCGTTGTTTTTTTTTTTTAACTCAATTTTTCATCGCACTGAATTTTCGCAAAACAAATGGAACGATTTACGAAAAAAAAAAAAAAAAAAAAAAAAAAAAAAAAAAAAAAAGCATGAATCGTTCGATAGATTTTTTTCCCCCTAGGAGAACTTGGACTTGGAGCACGACTTGGGGAACGCGAGAGAGTCTATAATTTCTGCTTCGGAGTGCTTGACCTTGATGGCCACAGTAACGCAAAATCTGCCTCCCACGTGGAGAACCAGAGAGTCTCTCTCTCTCTTTCTCTCTCTCTCTCTCTCTCTCTCGAACGTTTTTTTTTTTTTTTTTTTTTTTTTTTTTCCTGTACGCAAAGGTTAATGGAAATTCATCGTGTGGCGCGACGTCGACGACGTTGCCTCGTGGAATATACCAGTCGATCTGACTAGGTGTGTGTGTGTGTGTGTGTGTGTGTGTGAGGAAAATAGGGAGAAAAAAAAGCGCAAAGAGAAGTGAAAGAACAAAATGTGTAAAAAAAAAAAAGGAAAAAAAAGACACTTAGGGTTACGTTACTATAGGAGTCTGATGTGACTATTATGCAGGTCCCAGCCGTGAAAAACCTTTTCCCTCGCGCGAAACGATTGATTTCTCGTATCACACACGGTCTTATGCAAATATAGAATTAACGTTGGCGTCGCTACCTCTCTCTCTCTCTCTCTTACTTTCTCTCTTTTTGATTTTGCTTATCAGCATCTGCTCGATTATCAATATCGTAAAATCCTATCCTAAACCGTACGAAGAAGCGATAAGCTTAATTTTTTTTTTTTTTTTTTCACGCTAATTTTTCAATTTAGAATAATTGGGGGAAAAAAAAAACAAAAAAAACGAATGGATGACCGCTTGATCGAGCGAAAGTTATTCTTACGGGGACTGCGATCGAAATCCACGTACGAATGCACAAGTATCGTCGAATGCATATATGCATTGTGCGCGAATGTTTTCCGCAATTTCCCCGTGCCCACGTGCGAATTCGATACGAAAATATCGCGCGAGATTGTATATATATATATATATATATATATATATATATATTAGGAATGAGAGTGCGAGATGCAGCGAAAGAAATGACCGGAAAATAAAAGCCGGCGTCTGATTTTTTTCTTCCGAATTTTCGAATTCCCCTGCAAGCTTTGGAAAAAAAAAAAAAAAAAAAAAAAAAAAAAAAATGAAAAACTATCCCAGAATAAGGAAGGTTTATTTTTGAAACAGCTCAATGCATGTGTGTCGGCCTGTGTGTATTCATAATATATATGAAGAATTTAATACGCCAACTCGATTTACGCTTGGCCTTTGCCCTCC
>OY751316.1:10727298-10749798 GCA_963564615.1 Rhorus exstirpatorius
AGAGAGAGAGAGAGAGAACTGAAAAAATTCACGCGAATTTTGTAAAATCCGCAAATTTATTTCGCATGAAAAATATTTTTCGTTGGATCGTTGAATAATTTTTTTCGACCGTTCTTTTTTTATATATATATATATAACTTTTAGACAATATTATTATGAAAAATCGATACTTCTAGCGACTTTCACATGATCGGTTTATTTCAAATTTTTATCCTACTGCAAAGTGCTCCAAAATCTCACAGAATCTCATTTTTAGCTAGGAATGTGTAGAATCCTTGAAAAATCCTCCACGAGCAACTGGTAAATGGAAACAACCACAGAGAGAAAGAGAGAGAGAGAGAGAGAGAGAGAGAGAGAGAGATTTATAGTAGGAGAAAATTTTGTGACGTTGAGCGAATTGGCCAAGTGACAAAATCGCCCGCAATATTTCTTCATGAGCTATAACAGACGTAATATAGATTTAATCCGTGCAACTCCGACCGGAAATTTCGCCAGAATCTCGCGTACTTCGTATCAACGAATTCTCGAAGAAAAAATTTTCCCACCGAGTCGATTTTATTCTCGGATGAAGATTTTTTGGAAAAAAAAGAAAAAAGAAAAAAAATGTTATCCTCTAAATAAAAAAGGTATCCTCGAGTGCAATATTTACGGTTTTTATGTCCTTGTCGTTATGGAGCAAATTGTCACTATTAAAGTTTTTCCATATAGACCCGTATACCCGTCTTTGAATTGGAAACAAAACAAAAAAAAAAAAAACAGAAGAAATGGCCAGGCCATTAAGATTACTCGACATCTGGCACGAATGAGGTACACGTGTGTCCCTCGAGCTAAATAGAAAGAGAGAGAGAAAGAGAGAGAGAGAGAGACAAAAAGATAGTGCGAGTGGTGCTCGTTTGTGGGAATACGCATATAGTACAAAGTTGTATTGCCCCCCCCCCCCTTCCCTCAAAATATACGCGAGATATACGTGTTAAACAACGATGGCAAAGATTCATCGAGAAAATTGTGCCCAAGGAACGTATAAATTGGATTGATACAATCGATCCTCAATCACTGATACAAAATAAGGGATTTCCTATCGCCAATCCTTCGCTTCGATCGAAAGACGTAACCAAATCATAATAATTTTATAAACAGGCGCACACGCATCTAGAAATTGAGCAGAGAAAAATACTTAATGAGGCGAGAGGACAAAAAGTGTGTAAATGTGTGTGTATATGTGTAAAACAAAGAGAGAGAGGGAGAGAGAGAGAAAAAAAGAAGTGCGTATGAGGATTCTCAACACGTTTGACCGACTAGCTTGAACTCGGAATACTAAAAGCTCATCGCTTGTGTTATGCGTAAACGTGGAATATAATGATTTCCCAAGATATATTTACATTTACCTTTTATATATATATATATATATATATATAACAGTCGGTAACGACACAAGGACAATGATACAGCATTTCAATTGGATTATTCGATATTAAAAAAAAAAAAAATAAAGAAAAAAAAAAGAAACGAGAGACCACCAGACAATGGCCAGAGCTACCGAGATCACTGAACCTCACGCGGGTGCCCCTTCGAGCCATCAATCACGTGCTAAAATTTTCGCATTATATTAATAGCATTAAGTTTTAACCATTACTCACCTTTACACTTGACTCCGACTTTTCCGATTCCCCAAATATAATCCTCACCTGTAATACGAAATAAATAAGATTGAAGAAAAAACGAAAAAATAAAATAAGTTACTATATTCAGTTGTTTAATGCGCATAAATGAGCATAACGAGATACAGCAGCTGAAACGTATTTTTTTTTTTTTTTTTTTTTCTTATCTTTATTTATCTGAACTTGTTGCGTTTTAAAACTTACATTGCAAGCACAGAATCGGCGTGACGAAGTAAACATCCAGGAGACTATGTCGATATTTGTCGGGCTCTGGACTCGTTGGTTTGGCTACATAAACTGTAGAGCAGAAAAAAAAAAAAAAAAAAAAGTTTGGGAATCGTCAGAAATTTTTGGAGTTTCAATTTTTTTTTCAACAATTTCAATCCCTCGAGCGATTCTCACGAATTTCAATAACCGGAAATTCTCGTCCACTGACGTGTGTTTGTGTTGAAAAAAAAAAAAAAATTAGCCCGATATCTCAAAATTTGCGGAAGTTAGAGCGACCACGGACATTTTTTTTTTATAAATTTCAAAATTCCATGATTTTTGTTGTTTTTCAAGAAATCCGGCGTAGCTTAAACCGTTCTCGAGCTATAGAGTTTTAAATTTTGCAAGTCCAACGCACGCACACAGACGTCTAAAATTTTTCGATAATTTCATTTTCCAGATGTTTCAATAAATTTCAAGTACTCCGGTATGAAAATCACGAATAAAAAAAAAAAAAAAAATTCTCATGTAAACAAAGCTTCCTCTGGGAGGAAGAAAATTTTCTTAAAAAATGAGTATTTTGATCTTTGATAGAGGCTGAAAGATCTGAGTGAATTCTTTCGTTAGCTAAAAATTCACTCGCAAATATGACATTTTTTTAATTTTCCGATGCATGGTTGTTATGCATCATTGACTCAGAAATTCCCGGACTTTTTCAAGTTTTCCACACACGTTTTGCAAATATTCCAGGGAGATTAGGGTCAAACAAAGAACGTGTGCATGGAAACACGAGCCATGTTTACAAACTATACGGAACGGATTATATACATAAAAATAGCAACGAATCTTTTTTGTGAAAAAAAAAAAAAAAAAACATAAAACAAAACACTTTTAATCCGTTTGAAAAAACATTGAGGGCATTCTCAATTCGATCCTGATATTGGAAAATCAATATTGAACTAGATAACATAATTTTTTTAAGTTCAAATACACGAAAATGTTAAATATTAAAATAAAAAATTAAAAAAAAAACTGAAATACAAAAAATAATTTAAGCACTGTACAGTAAAAAAATAAATACATTAAAAGCAAATACCGAATACCTGTTCTTTATTATAAACGGAAATTTTTATGTCGGTGCCAATAAATGAAAAATAAATACAAACACTTATCTACAATAATAATTGTGTAATTGTGTATCGACAAATCGAATGCCCAAGTGTAGCTTTAGAGCTTTCGAGTAAATTAGTTTTTTGTTTTTGAAATTATGATCTTGAAATTTGCATCGTTGGAATGCAACGGAAATAGATTTAAAAAAAAAAAAAACCTCCATTTCCAGTATTGTTTTGAAGCCGAAAATCGTTTAAACCTTTTTTTTTTTGGTTTTTTTTTTTTTCGCGATCCGGGGCCTAAATATGACAGTAAAGCGTCGACAGTAATGGAAATTATTTTTATTTTATATGAACAAAAAAAAAACCTATTTTCGTTGCATTCCAACGATGAAAATTTCAACATCATTTTGAATTTTCATTGTTTGGCACTGACGTAACTTTTGTCGTACATAATAAGGAATAATATAAATATTAAATATATACAAAAATATTTATTTTTATACTTTTCAGTTTTTTTTTTTTTTTTTTTTAAGTCCGTTTCATTTTTCGTAATTCTGGCAAAAAGTAAATTCTGGAAAAATTCCAGATAATTTTCTAAATTCCCTGACTTTTCCCTGATTATTACAGGAGGAAATAAATTCCCCTGAGTTTTCCCGGTTTCCCATATGCGTAACAACCATGCGACGATGGATGAGCAAATTCGTTTTTTTTTTTAATAAACTTGCCGTCAAATAAAATTTCTTATAGCAACGGAAAGACTAAAAAGTGAATGATTTATTTGATAATTACAGTCTACTCATCGTATTAATATTAATAATATTATCATTATTATTATTATTATTATTATTATTATTATTATGAAAAATACATTTACCGTATGGTCCATTGCTGAGGGTAACATAGGATGACTCTTCTTCGTTGTGGGTGTCCAAATACGACGATATGCTTCCTTTCAGCATTAGGACTACGTAGGGTGTGACCCCCGTAACGTCTGTAAGAAAAAAAAAAAAAAAAAAAAAAAACCATTAAGATACATGAAATTCGTTTGAGCGCGATCGTAAGGTATCCAGCGGTAATAATTGTCCGTTGCGATAAGCCATTTCAACGTCGATTCTCTCGTGACTCACCAGGTACAAGGCCTTTCGATGCAGTTCAAGCTTTGTGCGGCTCTATCGACGCCTTCTTGTCTTTCGATTTTCAATGATTTCTCAGTTTTGCTCTATTTCCTCTTTTTTTTTTTCCCCCCCTTTTTTTTAAATGACAATCAAATTTATGCAAGTTTTCCGACGGCGATCCACAGTTGGAAGAACAAGGGGAAGGGGGAAGAGCTTTTTTTTTCTCCTTTTTGTTTTCTTCTCGCTGCACGTATTGTAATTTGGCGCTATCAGGAATTATTCGCGATTGCTAGTCGCGCAGTGCATCCGCACTCGTGAAAATTGTACATAATTCACAGATGAACCGACATGATTTTTCAATACTTTGCGTTTGTGTATCCAAGATCCTGGAGATTCGAGAAAGAGAGAGAGGGGGGAGGGGGGGGGGGGGAGGATATAAATTTAAAAAATCGCGGAATCACCGATAATTCAATATCGATATCTCAATGGCATACGGAATACTCTGAACATGATTCGCTTCTTAGAATCTCTCTCTCTCTCTCTCTCTCTCTCTCTCTCTCTCTCTCGCTATCGATTCCTTAATTATAATTTTTTTTCTTCGTTTTTTTTTTTCAAGCGCTCTCGCGATATTTTACAACTTTTTTTTTTTTTTTAAAGAAGCAGTTGTCCTTACTTCTTGAGTTTTTGTCAGGAAGACGTTTGACTATCTCCGTCTCGGCGGCATGAAAACATTCGGCCTTTTTTTCTTTCTTTTTCCCTTTTTCCATTCATTCACCCGCGCTTTATCATCAAAGTCTCACGGAGCGCAATTCGTGACTCGACTCACGCATCGTCCTCTCCGCAATTTCTCGCCTCTCGCTCATTCCGATATTCATTGCCGCGTTCTTCTCGCGCCAGCATCTCTCGATGATTTCTCGGCAAGCATTTTACTCCTGATTTTCAGAATATATTTATCAGTCTCGCGTGAGCGACGAAGCTGACATTAAAAAACATGTGAAATCTGAAATGAAAACGATTAAAACTTGATTTATGCATTATACATCATTATTAATATTATTCATTATTATTAATATTGTTTTTATGAACGAATGGTAATGTTTTAACATTTTCCGGACACATTTGTTATATTCAAGAGCCTAACTTTGTTTTCAATCGAATAATCTAGCGCTATTATTACAGTAAATAGCCTTATAATAAACATAAATACGTGCAAAAATAGAAAAATTATGTTGCATGCCTGCAATATATGGCGAATCTTTGATTCCGAGACTTTTCATGCTTTTGATGTCGAATAAAAAGTGTTGAACATCTGTTGCGCGCAACGAAAGAATTCTTGATCGAAGGACGAATGAATTTGAAAGTAATTGAGCTTTGTTGATTATAAAATGAATGCGGTAATACGCAAAGTAGCCGATATTGGGTCCGTTGGCTTGAGAATGGCAAGTTCCGGATGTTCAGAGAGCGATCAATCTCATGAGATAGAGAAAGAGAGAGAGAGAGAGAGAGAGAGAGAGAGAGAGAGAGAGCGACAAATCGGCTAATTGTAAGAATCTTTTAATGTAGATTAGAAATTTGGGAACAGCGTGCAGTGAAGTAGCGTACAAGTTTTAGGCGTCTTAAAGCCAGTTTTAGTCATGTTATTACAATGAAAAGAACTCGGATGAATATTTAAGGTAGTCCTAGAGTTTTGGCGCATAGTGCAGAATCGCGTGAAATTTTGATATGTTAATCCTAAAGCATCCTCCAAATGCATCCGCAAAGTTCGATTGTACCTTAGCGACCTTTTTAGCGAGAAAAATTGAGTTAAAAATCACGATTTTGGCTTAGGCGACTGTAGGAAGAATCATGACCGCGCGAAGATTACCTAGGAATTCATACGCTAATATAGTCGAGAATCACGCAACCAAACGCTCATTTTGTTTTAAAGATATTGAGGATTCGAATTTTCACTGAAAAACGCAAGCTCAACTGATGCTTAAAAAAGATTTGACGAATTTTCGGTAGCGAAATGATATGAAACCGTCAGAGACTCTCTTGTTTTGTGCGTGCCCCGCTCGACGCGCTCAACCGTGCCTACCGCTTATTCCCTGCCGCCGGTCGCGCAAAAACTACCTTAACGCGAGAATTATTTTGTAGATTTTTGCGAATTCTATCGAAGAATCGGGATGAGAATTTTCAATAACAACGATAAAGGAAATAGCGGTTCAAGCTGCCATTACCGTTACAGTGATATTAAAACATTTGCATTCTATCCCCAAAGGCGATAATCGCAAAAAAGTAATTTTTATAGAACAACGTTGCGGAACAGACGAGACGTTCGACAGTTGGAAAACGCCTCGATGAGAGAAATACGTTACGGCGCGACGTACATCCCGGCCGCCAATGCCGTCATCCCGGGCGAAAGTCGATTACAAAACGGAAAAAAAAAAAAAAAAAAAAAAAAAGTTTCTCGTCGCCCAAGTATCGTAGATCTCGTCTGCTCAATGATTTTGTGCCAAGTGCGAATACGAAGCACACGCTCTGCGTGTGCAGCATAAACGATGCAGAGATTTTTGCCCCGAAAGACACACAGACGAAAGAGAAGAAAGGAAAAAAAAAAATGCCACTCGTTGGAGAGTCTACTCACTGCTGAACGAACGTTAAGGACGTAAACGCGTTGTTTCAAAGGCACCCAAGTTATCCTTTGTTCGAGTCGGAGGTCGAATGCCGTAATTGATTGACGATATAGATCAGGAACGATACGTTGGCGTTTAAATGTTTTTTTTTTTTTTTTTTCGCAGTCACGAAACACAGTCGAATTATGTACGTCGAACGTTTATTAGAATGGGTTAACCGACGGAAGACGGCAAGAATCACTTGTCGTCGGCCATATTGGAAACGGGATTTTCCGTTCACGCATGCGTCTTATCCCTGTCGAATAGAACGATGAGAGCGCTACAACGAAAAGTTATGTTACTACTTAGACACTTTGAGTGGTGCGGCAGTCGGTAAGCAGATTTTTTCGTCCAAATAGCTTCATTTGGGTTACCGCTAAAGAGCGCTATCACAGGAAAGCGATTGCAGCGCCAATTGTCGTTTTTACGAGTGCCCCCGTGCAAAATTGCTCAGGCCAGCGTGGCGCGAGCGAGAAAAATCTCGGTTGGTATCCGGGTTACAGGAGTAGGTAGCAGGTCGCGCTGCGTAACCGATACCTCCTCGGTTCTCATGTAACCCTGATACTAGCCGAGATTTTCTCGCTCGGAATACGGCCGCGCGCTGTGTTCTTTGAGGACTTACGGGACAAATGATGCAATTATGATAATTAAAATCATTATAATTTCAATTATTATAATAATTGTGGTTGTTGTTATTATTATGATTATTGTTATTGATTTTTTTAAAATATTTTTTTACCACACACGAGGCACAGCTGGTACCTCCACATGAGGAATATGAAATTTATCCTACGAAATAATTAATTGCTAATTAGATGCTAATTAGATACAATTAGCATATAATTACGGTGGAATTACTATTGTGAAATCACCCACCCCTAGTAGAGCTGGCACCACCACAGGTCTTTTTTTGAACACGGACCAACAAATTTGGCACCGGAGCATTTAATTAGCATCTGATTAGCACTTAATTAACTCATAGGCTAAACTTTATGCTTATCATGTGGCGCTGCCAGCTTGCCAGAGATCGATATAACTGTATCGCTAAAACAGTTTAATAGTAGAACAAATTCAATAAAGATTTGATCCGTGTATTATTAATCGTTTATTATTATTTTCAAATTTATTCGTTGATGAGCATCAATTATTTGATTATTTTTGATCGAATTTTACATTTTTAATTTGTTAATGATATTAATTACAATAATTATAATTATAGTCCATTGGAATTATTATAATTGTATTAACATTCGATGGGTCGTTGATAATATTAAACGACTCATCATAAACAAATGTATTATATTAATCAAACTAATCAATGCAATGAAAAAATTATTAATTATAATAAAAAATATTAATTTCAACAATTGATTCGTTCATTATTAATTGAATGTTCGACGTGTAACCCGTGTGCACAAGCTCAGGCCAGCGTGGCGCGAGCGAGAAAATTCTCGCCTGGTAGTAGGATTACATAAGAGCCGAGGAGGTATCGGTTGAGCGCGACGACCTCCTCGCTTCTCATGTAATCCTGATACCAGCCGAGATTTTTTCGCTCGGAATACGGCCGCGCGTGTTCTTTGAGGACACTCACGGGACAAATAATGCAATTATGATAATTACAATCAACTATACATTGATTATCATTATTATAATTTCAATTATTATAATAATTGTAGCTGTCGTTATTATTATGATTATTATTATTGATTTTTTTTTTTCAATATTTCGTTACCACACACGAAGCAAGACAGAACAATACCTCTATCAAGCTGATGGCACCGCCACATGCGGAATATGAAGTTTATCCTATGAAATAATTATGAGCGCTAATTAGATGCTAATTAAATGCTTTAATTCCAAATTTGTCTCTCCGCATTAAAAAAAAAAAAAATCTGGCAGTGTCAGCTTGGATACAAGCTGCAACGCAACGTCGAAAAATCAACTAAGGGTAAATTCAAAAAGGTAATAACACGGTAATTAATTGTTAATTAGATGCTCCAAGAATATCCTAAGCCCAAATTTGATGCTCATTGTTTTCGATTTCTTTTCGACTTTTTCTTTTAAATTTGTTGCTCCGTGTTAAAGAAAAAACACGTGAAGCGACAAATTCGGCATTACAGCATTTAATTAGCATCTAATTAGCACTTAATTATTTGATCGGCTTAACTTCATGTTTCTCATGCGTGGGTCCCAGCTTGATAAAGGTATTGGCTTCATGAGGTTCATCGTGCCGCGTTAAACGAAATATTAAAAAAAATAAACAAAAAATCGATCATAATAACCATAATAATAATTATAACGATAGTCACGACGATAATTAAAATTATAATAATGTTTATAACTGTATAATCAATTGTAATTATTGTAATTTCATTATTTGTCCCGTAAGTTCTCAATAAATGCTCACAGCGCGGGAGCGAGAAAATTTCGCTGGTATCAGGGTTACATGAGAACCGAGGAGGTATCAGTTGAGCGCGACGACCTCCTCACTTCTCATGTAACCCTGATACCAGCCGAGATTTTCTCGCTCGGAATATGGCCGCGCTGTGTCCTTTGAGGACACTCACGGGACAAATAATGCAATAATGATAATTACAATTAACTATACAATTATTATAATTATTATAATTTCAATTATTATAATAATTGTAGTTGTCGTTATTGATTTATTGATTTATTTTTTTTTCAATATTTCGTTACCACACACGCTGCATGTCAAAACAATACCTCTATCAAGCTGGCACCGCCACATGAGAAATATGAAGTAGCCTATGAAATAATTGAGTACTAATAGATGCTAATTAAATGCTGTAATACCGAATTCGTCGCTCCGCGTATTTTTTTCTTAAACACGGAGCAACAAATGAAGAAAATATCGAATAGAAATCGGAAACGACGAACATTAAAGTCGTGCTTTGGATATTCTTGGAACATCTAATTAACGTTTAATTACCGCGTAATTACTTTTTTGAAATTACCCACACTTAGTTGATTTTTCGATGTGGCGCTGGTAGCTTGTATCCAAGCTGACACACACACACACAGGTTTTTTTTTTGTTTTTAAACGCGGAGCAACAAATTTGGCATTGAAGCATTTAATGAGCATCTAATTATCACTTAATTATTTCAAACGATTAACTTCATATTTCTCATGTAGTGGTCTTAGCTCGATATGGTTTGTCGTGCCTCGTTTGTGGTATATATATAATGAAATATAAAAAAAAACAAATCGACAATAATAATTATAATAATAATAACTACAATTAATATAATAACTAAAATTTTAATAATCATTATAACTGTACAATCAATTGTAATTATTGTAATTGCATTATTTGACCCGTACGTCTTCAAAAAATGCACACAGTATTTATTCCGAGCGAGAAAATGTCGGCTGGTATCAGGATTACATGAGAATCGAGGAGGTATCGGTTGCGGGCGACGACCTCCTCGCCTCTAATGTAATCCTGATACCAGCCGACATTTTCTCGCTTGCGCCACCCAGCCTGGCCTGACCATTTTGCGCGGGTTTTATGCCGAAAATTCAATTAATAATGAACGAATAAATTGTTTCAATAGCTATTTTTTATTATAATTAATTATTTGTACATTGCATTGATCTGTTTGTTCATTATAATACCATTGTTTATAATGACTCGTTTAATATTGTGAACGATCCATGGGACGATAATACGATTATAAAAAATGCAATTGACCATATTCATAATTAGAGAAATGAATTTTTAATGTAATTATTATTATTACAAATTGACAATGTACAATTCGATAAAAAAATAAACAAATAATCGATGCTGATCAATGCACAACGTTTAAAATAATAATAAACGATCAATAATACACAAATTAAATCTAAAACATTCGTCTGTCTATTTTCAAACTGATTTAGCGACACAATTAGTTTGACTTCTATCAAACTGGCACCGCCACATGAAGAATATGAAGTTAAGCCTATGAAATAATTATGTGCTAATAAAATGCTAATCAAAAAATGCTGCAACGCCGAATTTGTTGCTCCGCGTTTGAAAAAAAAAGCCTGGGGTAGTGCCAGCTCGGATACAAGCTACATAGCAGCGCCACATTGAAAAATCAACTAATGGTGGGTAATTTCAAAAAAGTAATTACATGGTAATTAATTGTTAATTACATCCTCAAAGAATATGCAGAGCCCGAATTTGAAGCTCGTCGTTATCGATTTCTTTTTGATTGTTATTTTTTTTTATTTCTTGCTCCGCGCCTAAGAAAACAACACGTGGAGCGACAAATTCGGCATTACGGCATTTAATTAGCACCTAATTAGCATTTAATTACTGTGTAATTACATTTTTGAACCCTACCGCCTTCAGTAGATTTTTCGATGTGACGCTGCTAGCTTGTATCCAAGCTGGCACCGCCACAGGTTTTTTTTTTCACGGAGCAATAAATTCGGCATTAAAGCATTTAATTAGCATCTAATTAGCACTTAATTACTTTATCAGCTAAACTTCATGGTTCTCATGTGTGGGCGCCAGCTTAATAGAGGACAAAATATTCAGAAAAAAATAATAAATCAATCATGATGATCATAATAAGAATAAACACTATAATTACTATGGTAATTAAAATTATAATAATGATTATAACTGTATAATCAACTGCAATTATTATAATAGCATTATGACTGTAACTGTATAATCAATTGTAATTATTATAATTGCATTATTTGTCCCGTAAGTCCTCAAAAAACACTCACAGAGCGGTCGTATTCCGAGCGAGAAAATCTCGGCTGGTATCAGGGTTAAATGAGAGGAGAGGAGGTCGTCGCGCTCAACCGATACCTCCTCGGTTCTCATGTAATCCTAATACCAGGCGAGATTTTGTCCCTCGGAATACGGCCGCGCGGTTAGTGTTTTATGAGGACTTAGGGTGACTCCCCACGGAGCGTAACTTGCGTACGCGTAAGATGATTCGACCAATCAGGACGTCGCATCTAGGGATCCGTTATTCGCTTCGACGTCCTGATTGGTCGAATCATCTTACGCGTACGCAAGTTACGCTCCGTGGGGAGTCACCCTTACGGGACAAATTAATTCCATTTAATAATTACAGCTGATCATATAACAGTTCTAATGAAAATTACAATTTTAATTATTATAATAATTATAGTTGTTTTTATTATTATAATTATTGTTATTGATTTGTTTTTTTTTCAATATTTCGTTACCGCACACGAGGCTCTATCAAGCTGGCACCGCCACATGAGGGATGTGAAGTTTAGCCGATGAAATAATTGTGTGATAATTAGATGCTAATTAATTGCCGTAATCTCGAAATTGTCACTTCGCGTGTTTTTTTTTCTTAAACACGGAGCAACAAATTAAAAAAAAAATCGAAAAGAAATCGAAAATGACGAGCATCACAGTCAGGCACAGTGGATATTCTTGGGGCTTCTAATTAACAGTTAATTACTTTTTTGAAATCACCCACCCTTAGGACATTTTCCATTGTGGCGCTATACTGGCTTGTACCCAAGCTGGGATCGCCACAGGTTTTTTTTTCTTTTCAAACGCGGAGCAAAAAATTTGGAATCAAAGCATTCAATTAGCATCTAATTAGCACTTAATTTTTCATAGGATAAACTTCATATTCCTCATGTGGCGGTGCCAACTTGATAGAAGTATTGGTTCATCGTGCAACGTGTGTGGTAACGAAATATTGAAAAAAAAAATCAATAATAATCATCATAATAATAGCAACGACAACTACAATTATTATAATAATTGAAATTATAATAATGATAATAATTGTGTTAATTGTAATTATCATAATTGCATTATTTGTCCCGTGAGTGTCCTCAAAGAACACAGCGCGCTCGTATTCCGAGCGAGAAAATCTCACCTGGTATCAGGATTACATGAGAGCCGAAGAAGTATCGGTTGATCTTGACGACCTCCTCACCTTTCATGTAATCCTGATACCAGCCGAGATTTTCTCGCTCGAAATACAGCCGCGCTGTGTTCTTTGAGGACTTTACGGGACAAATAATGCAATTCGGATCATTACAATTAACAATATACAGTTATTATAATAATTGTAGTTGCTATTATTATTATTATGATTATTGTTATTGATATGGTTTTTTTAAATATTTCGTTACCACACACACGAGGCACGACGAACCCACACCTCTATCAAGCTGGCTCCACAACATGAAAAATATGAAGTGTGACCTATGAAAATGAAATAATTAAGGGCTAATTAGACTCTAATTAAATGCTTTTATGCCAATTTTGTTGCTTCACGTTTAAAAACACAAAAAAAACCTGTAGCTCGGATACAAGCTATATAGCAGCGCCACATGGAAAAATCAACTAAGGGTGGGTGATTTCAAAAAAGTAATTAACCGTAATCAGTTGTTAATTAGATGATCCAAGAATATCTAAAGCCCGCGTTTGATGCTCGTCGTTTCCGATTTCTTGGCGATTTTTTTCTTTTATTTGTTGCTCCGTGTTTAAGAAAAAAAAACACCTGGAGCGACAAATTCGGGAATACGGCATTTAATTAGCATCTCATTCGAACTTAATTATTTCATAGGCTAACCTTCGTATAATCCTCATGTGGCGGTGTCAACTTGACAGAAGTATTGGTTCGTCGTGCCGCGCTGTGTGGTAACGAAATATTGAAAAAAAAAAAAACAATTTAACAATAATAATAATAATAATAATAACTGCAATTATTATAATAATTAAAATTATAATAATTGTATAGTTAATTGTAATAATCACGATTGCATTATTTGTCCCGTAAGTGTCCTCAAAGAACACAGCCCGGCCGTATTCCGAGCGAGAAAATCTCGGCTGGTATCAGGGTTACATGAGAACCGAGGAGGTATCGGTTACGCGCGACGACCTCCTCGCCTCTCATGTAACCCTGATACCAGTCGAGATTTTCTCGCTTGCGCCACAGCCTGGCCTGATCATTTTGCGCGGGTTACATGCCGAACATTCGATTAATGATAAGGAAATTAATTTTTTAATTTCATACGTACGTCATAATGAGTTATTCGCTCATCACATCTTTTTTTAATACCAATTTAATTGTGTATTATTATCGATTAATGTTATTTAGAACGAATAATTTTTTTCAATCGATTTTTTTCATTAAGCTCGATTATTTTTTCCCCACATTCATTTGTTTTACCAATAAAATACAATTGCCTATTGTTATTCTTTATTATTTAATTATACAATCAATTTTTATTGAATTTTAAAATAACAATAAACGGTTGATAATAAAAGGGTGATGTAAGAAAGAACGCATCTGTTTAAATAAATTTAAACATAACTAATACCTAATAATAAACCATGGTATTTTGTTAATAATAAATATGAAGATGATAAACATTTAATGCCGATAAACAAATAAATAATACATATACAAACAAATTTTGAAATACTAATAATACATTAATAACGATGTCGTGAATTAAGCAAAATCGTATGTTTAAATAAATTTAGACGATGGAAGTAAAAATTTTTTATTAGGGTAATAAAACAAATAGACATATTAAACAATTAATTGTTTGTGGTTTACGTACATATAAATATTACAATAATTATAAGCGATCAATAACGAAAAATTGTAGTTTATCGGTCAAAAAAGTTCACGTAATAAACAAAAAAGTTTCCGTAATGAACAAATAATTGATTTCAATAAACAAATGAATTCTTTTAAACTTATTTGCTTATTATTCATTGAATTTTCGACAATTACCCTGTGTTTGCTCAGGCCAGCCGTGACGCGAGCGAGAAAATCTCGGCTGGTATTAGGATTACATGAGAGGCAAGGAGGTCGTCGCGCTCAACCGATACCTCCTCGGTTCTCATGTAATCCTGATACCAGTCGACATTTTCTCGCTCGTAATACGGCACGCGTTGTGTTCTTTGAGGACACTCACGGGACAAATAATGCAATTATGATAATTACAATTAACTATACAATTATTATCATTATAATAATTTCAATTATTATAATTATTGTGGTTGTTGTTGTTATTATTATGATTATTATTGTTGATTTTTTTTTATATTTTGTTACCACACACGAGGCACAGCTGGCACTTTTACATGAGGAATATGAAGTTTATCCTACGAAATAATTAAGTTCTAATTAAATGCTAATTAGATCCAATTAGCATTTAATTACGGTGTAATTACTATTGTGAAATCACCCACCCCCATAGAGCTGGCACCACCACAGGTTTTTTTCTAAACGCGGACCAACAAATTCGGCACTAGAGCATTTAATTAGCATCTGATTGGCACTTAATTAACTCATAGGCTAAACTTTATGCTTATCATGTGGCGCTGCCAGCTTGCCAGAGATCGATATAACTGTATCGCTAAAACAGTTTAATAGTAGAACAAATTCAATAAAGATTTGATCCGTGTATTATTAATCGTTTATTATAATTTTCAAATTTATTCGTTGATGAGCATCAATTATTCGATTATTTTTGATCGAATTTTACATTTTTAATTTGTTAATGATATTAATTACAATAATTATAATTATGGTCAATTGGAATTATTATAATTGTTTTATCATTCGATGGGTCGTTGATAATATTAAACGACTCATCATAAACAAATGTATTATATTAATAAAACTAATCATTGCAATGAACGAATTATTAATTATAATAAAAAATATTAATTTAAACAATTGATTCGTTCATTATTGATTGAATGTTCGACGTGTAATCCGTGTGCACAATCCCAGCGTGGCGCGAGCGAGAAAATTCACGCCTGGTATTAGGATTACATGAGAACCGAGAAGGTATCGGTTGAGCGCAACGACCTCCTTGCCTCTCGTGTAACCCGGATACCAGCCGAGATTTTCTCACTCTCGCCGCGGCTGGAGCATTTTGCGCGGGTTGTATGTCGAAAATTCAATTAATTATGAACGAATGAATGGTTTCAATTGAAATTTTTTATTATAATTAAATAATCATTTGTTTGTTGCATCTATTTGTTCGTTTAACATGATAAAATTGTTTTTTTATCATTTATTCAGTCAAAAGTTTAAATTTATTCAATCAAATTGCCCTTTGTCTACCCCGCATGTTCATTACCATTCGTTTATTATTATTTTCAAATTTATACGTTCATTTGCATGAATTATTTATTTATTTTTAATCGAATTTTACATTTGTAATTTTTAATCATGATAATGATATTAATTTACATTTTTTATAATTATTTAATCGTTCTGTAGGTCGTTAAAGACAATAAACGATTGATAAGAAACAGTTGTATTATATAAGTAAATAAAAATATATGTAATAAACAAATAATTAATTGTAATAAACAAACGATAACGACGAGCTTCAAATTCGGGCTTTGCATATTCTTTGAGGATCTAATTAACAATGAATTACCGTGTAATTACTTTTTTGAAATTACCCACCATTAGTTGATTTTTCGATGTGGCGCTGCTAGCTTGTATACAAGCTGGTACCGCCCCAGGCTTTTTTTTTCAAACGCGGAGCAACAAATTCGGCGTTGCAGTATTTTTTAATTGGCATTTAAATAGCAAATAATTATTTCATAGGCCTAACTTCATATTCTTCATGTGGCGGTGCCCAGTTTGATAGAAGTCAAACTAATTGTGTCCCTAAATCAGTTTGAAAATAGACAGACGAATATTTTAGATTTAATTTGTGTATAATTGATCGTTTATTTTTACTTTAAACGCTGTGCACTGATCAACATCGATTATTTGTTTATTTTTTATCGAATTGTACATTGTCAATTTGTAATAATAATAATTACATTAAAAATTCATTTCTCTAATTATGAATATAGTCAATTGCAATTTTTATAATCGTATTATCGTCCCATGGATCCTTGACAATATTAAACGAGTCATGATAAACAATTGTATCATAATCATCAAACAAATCAATGCAATGTACAAATAATTAATTAAAATAAAAAATGTCTATTGAAAAAATTTATACGTCCATTAATAATTGAATTTGCGGCATAAAACCCGCGCAATATGCTCAAGCCAGGCTGTGGCGCAAGCGAGAAAATGTCGGCTGATATCAGGATTACATGAGAGTCGAGGAGGTCGTCGCCCGCAACCGATACCTCCTCGGCTCTCATGTAATCCTGATACCAGCCGAGATTTTGTCCCTCGGAATACGACCGCGCTGTGAGTGTTTTATGAGGACTTACGGGACAAATAATGCAATTATAATCATTGCAATTATTAACTGTACAATTATAATCATTATTACAATTGTAATTATTATAATAATTATAGTTGTTATTATTATTATGATTATTGTTTTTTTTTTTCAATATTTTGTTAACGCCACGTCGAACCTTAATCAAGCTGGCACCGCCACACGAGGAATATGAAGTTTATCCTATGAAATAATTAAGTGCTAATTAGATGCTAATTATATGCATTAATGTAAAATTTGTTGCTCCGCGTTTAAAAACAAGAAAAGTCCTGTGAAGGTGACAGTTTGGATACAAGCTAGCAGCGCCACATCAAAAAATCAACTAAGGGTGGGTGATTTCGAAAAAGTAATTACACAGTAATTAAATGCTAGTTGGATGCTAATTATATTCCGTAATCCCGAATTTGTCGCTCGGCGTGTTGTTTTTTTCTTAAACGAGGGGGATTAAATTCAAAAGAAAAATCGAAAACAACGAGCATCAAATTCGGGTTTTGCATATTCTGAGAGCATCCAATTAGCATCCAATTACGGTGTAATTACTAATTTGAAATCACGCAACCCTAATGCTGCAAATAATACATACCACAAACCACGGAAAGTATAGAAAATCTAGTGAATTTTAAAGACGGAACGGAAAATCCACTAGATTTCGTATACGTTCCGTTCCGTCCGGCTCGCTATGTGACGGCAGCCTCGGGTCTGGATTTGGAGTACACGACTTATTTTTTTATTTTGATTTAGGTACATTTTGGATTCAAAAACTTTTAGTACGGCTAAAATTTGAAAAACGTACTAAATTTGTCATCGTCGTACTAGCGTACTGAACAGTAGACAAAAGTACTAGATCTAGTAAAATTGTACTAACACTGGCAACACTGATTACGAGAGTTTATCCTCGGATATGCTCGTACGTGAGACTTGTTCATCGATGCAAGTTCATATTTTTGTTTACCAATTACAAAGTTCGGCGAAATTATTGGCTGCACGAACAGAGTTAAAACGCGATATTAGGGACAATGGTGAATAATTTTAAACCGGAATGCTCTATTTGCAATTGGTATCCCATATTCGCCAAGGATTCTCTCGAGGCCAAAGTTTTACCCATACCGGATGAAATACACAAGTATCTGCAGCATGATGCATTTATTTTGCCCATCGAGGCTTCAAATAACGTATCAGCGAGTTTGGAATGGACCGATGGATCGTCGTCGACGAACAGCGAGTCCTCAGAGGCACGTAAAGTCACTCATTTATTCTCCTACTTAAATCTAACCTATCGCGACTTCCCGAATTTTTTTTTTTTCCATATTTTTAATGCTTTCCATGCGGAGCGCAATGAATGTGTGATTGGAATAAAATTGCCTATTCCCATGCGAGAGGAAATTTTCCTCGTAAAATTCATGAATGAATGAATATTTAACAATTTCGTCGAGTACCCGTCATGCAGCGGCTGTTATGATTTTTTTTCTTTTAGGAAACCGAGGATCAGCCAACATTTCCCGAATTCAGTAAACGTGTACAGAATGTCATAGACGAATTCGGAGCAGTTTTTCTCAAGTCAAATTGGAGAAGTCCTTCGGTATTCGATTATCAGATAAACTTTTTCATTATTCCCGTCGCCTAGGAGAGCCTCCGTACGCGATACCAGAATCGCCGTTTCAACTTTTTTTTTTCTCGCATTCGATACATTTTTACCCAAATACAAATATATTTCATTTTCTTCATCCGTGTCACGAGCAATGGTTCATCAAAGGAGCCATAAATTGTATCTTTATCTCGGGATACTTTGTTTTTTTTTTTTTTTTTTTTTTTAAATCCAAAACAGTTTTGGTAATTGCGTCGATTCCAAGAATTCGCAACTTCCAAACTATCACGATAGCGGAAAATATTTTTTCAGAATCTTTTCTGTTTTCTGAAGAAAAAAAAAAAAGAGATTTATATATTCGAAATAATGAATACAATTCGCGGGCTCTGTGAAGAATCGATTACTCGTAAAAAAAAAAAAAAAAAAAAAAAAAAAAACGAATCTAGCATCGCGTATGATAGTCTCACCGGGCGCCTGGAATACGTTGATTTAATTTTTTTTTTTTTTTTTTTTTTTTCAATATAAATTACAATCGTATGCCCCGTAGGACGCAACGTGGGTAGCTCCGACGAAAACTCTCAGGTGTACATCCCTGGAGGAAGTTTATCTGTTGCTCAAGAGTTCGGATAGAATTTCGGGGGACCTGAACGCCGTCGAGCATTGCCAAAATAACGAGCTCATTATTCGCTCCTATCTGGTGCTCAAGAGATGGAGAGACGTAATTCCATGCACGGAATTTCGTTGTTACGTCGTGAACAACGAACTCGTCGGTGAGTGGAAAAACAAAAAAGAACGAAAAAAAAAAAAAAAAAAAACAAACGAGACAAACGAAACCCTCGTCGATGGACTAATTTTTTTCAATTATAATTTTTAAAAAAATTTCCAATCCTCATTTTCGATAATCTCGTAATATACTTTTTTTTTTTTTTTTTTTTTTTAATTTCCAATTCTCATTTTCGATAATCTCGTAATATACTTTTTTTTTTTTTTTTTTTTTTTTCTACAGGTATATGCCAGCGAGACGCGTCGCAGTATCATCAGCACATTGAATCCGAGAAATACAACATTAAGAAAGACATAACGAGTCTTTTCAACGAGAGAATAAAAAAGCGTTTCAAGCTGAAAGACTGCAAGTTGAACGATGAAATTATAAAAAAAAAAAAAAAAAATCCAAGCAAAATTAAAATTCCTTTGTCGTTTTTTTTTTTTTTTTTTTTTTTTTTTTCAATTTTTTTTAACGAAAATCATATTGTAGATTCGTTCGACGTGATACGTTACAAGAAGGACAAAGTTGAGATCGTTGATTTTGGTAGCCTCGACGAATCAGCGACAAAGGGCACGCTGTTCAGCCTCGAGGAATTGCACGATAACGCAAACGACATACCGGAATTTCGTTTTATCGCTGAAAATATGGGCATACAACCGACGACGAACAATCATATTTGCGTTCCCCGTGAGATCAACGAATTCTTTCGTACCGCAGGTCAGATGTCGATGATGGATATAATCCAGAGGGTAAGAACCCTTTAAAATCCTTTACGAGAAACAAAACAAACAAACGAGAACAATACAATTTTGCATGTTTTTTGTTTTTTTTTTTTTTTCCCAGGAAGTCGAAAATCAAAACGAAACATGAGATTGCAACGCGGGCAGGAGATATTTCTCAAAAATAATGTAAAACTTGAAATGTATTCGCATAAAAATACGAAAAAAAAAAAAAAAAAAAGAATAAATACAGTTTTTTTTTCTAGAAACGATGATCGATGAGAGAGGGAGAGAGAGCGATTAAATTTGTAATTTTAATGAAAAAGAGAAACAAAACGAAAAAAAAAAAAAAAACACCAAAAGAAAGCGCGAGGGGATGAGAGGTATGAATAATCGTTAATAGACCGTTAATATAAAGCAAATATTGTAAATACAGAATTTTTCTTCATTTATATTCTGCCAGAGATCCCACTTCTATCGATACATTACATAAACCGATGAAACACTAATCCTACGGTTTTTTTTTTATTTATTTTTTTATTTTTTAAGAATTAGCGTAATATTGCAATATTTTTTTTTTTTTTTTTTTTTATCGTTTCGCCGCCGCATCTTAACGAGGGACGCGCCTTATATAGAAAATATGTCTCGTTTATGTACAATATGCAACCCCATAATACTTCCGCTTGAAAAAGGATTCTCGATACATGTATCTTCGGGCAAATAATCGTTAATACACTGTACATACATATCCATGGAGTATTATTTGTTTTTTTTTTGTTTTGTTTTGTTTCGTTTCGTTTTTCCTTTCAATTATCGCTCATCTACAATCGAATCTGCCGGCTACCTTTAAAGCTGTGAAAACAAACTAAGCGTGTTTCCCCATCGTCGAAGCTGCACCGATCCGGTATCGTAGACGAGCCTTTTTTTTTTTTTTTTAATTCTTTTAAACCCGTTTCTTTTGGTACCGTTCGATATATGCTTGAAATTTGTGCATTTTTTTTTCTGTCACACAGATACACACGTTTTGTTTGTTTCATATACGTATATATATATATATGTATATATATATATATAGTATTGAAAGAGAGTATAATTTTTTTTTTTTTTCATTTCTAATACGTCTTTTCGCTCACCATACATAGTTTACATGTTGGTATAATAATATGCCTTAAACTTCACGTAATTACAGTCATTTAAACTATATTTTTCGTCGCTAGTTATATATACAGGACAGCTTTATTTAACTTTTTTTTTTTTTCTTAATACGAACCATCGAACATGATCGCTTCTTTCGCCATTTCCTTTCGTTCTCCCGTCTGTTTACTCGCTCCCTTTTCATCATATATGTATATATATATATATATATATATTTTTTCATCAATCGCGATCTCTCACTCATTTTTCTTTTTTGTATCATTTTGTTTGTTTGTTTGTGCTAAATGACATAACGCGGATTCGCAAAACGTCATGTCACAACTGTCGATCACTGTTATTCGTCAACTCGCAATTGGCAATTATTGATTTTATTTAACTTTTAATTTTTTTTCTTTCTTCTTTTTTTTTCCCTCAATTAAACCCTCCTCTCGCTGCGTCATTCACCCCACGGCCGAGATATACAACGACACAATACAACGCTCCGAATACTGGTAGAGTGCTAAGTGACATAACTTTAGCTCTTATAAACATACGTTACAAAAAACTCTTAAGTTATATATCTTAACGGCATTAAAGCAGCTTTTAAGTACCCGAAGCTAACTTTGGAAAACTCGGTGTTTTTTTTTTTCTTTTTTTTTCTTCTTCTTTTTCTTCTTATCGATAAATTGTTTATCCCACGTGTATGTTTTAGGATGATGAATCTAGTAAATGCGGTTGGTACGACTAAGGGGAGATTTTTTTTTTTTTCCCTCTCTTTTATCATTATTATTATTATCGTTATTATATTTTCACTCGAAAGCCATCGTTATCCAATCGATAAAACGAATTGCTTTGCCATTACGAATTAATCAAAGTATTTTCATAGTCGTTCAAAAATACGCGTCTGTTTGGTGCGCTCAAAATTTACATGTAAACAAGTTTACCGGATCATTAATGTACAGGAAGATAGGTTTCTTTTTATTTATCATTTTCTTTTTTTTTTATTTCTTCTTCTTCGTCTTCTTCTTTTTTTTTTTTTTTTCGTTAGAATCTTAATTTTAGATAAATCAAAGGAATTTCATAATGTTATTGGTACAATAATCGAGAGATAAATTAAGAAGAGGCGCCGAGAGAAGAGGGAGAGAGAATGCCCCGTGACGGTCTTAGGAGAACGGGCTGCGCGGATACCCGGGGCAGCGGCGATCGGATTTTTCAAACGGTTTTTTTTTTTTTTTTTTTTTTACCGATCGTTAACGGCAATCTCCGATCGTAATTGCACGAAGCGAAGCCGCGAAAAAAAA